>JANAVB010000599.1:16178539-16246039 GCA_029216955.1 Iris pallida
GACTTTTGTTCCGTACACACACACACACACACACACTACACACATAGTATTGTACTTTATTTGATGTAATGTATTTTTTATGTCAGTAGTGCATGTTAGAACCTTATTTAGCCATATTTTCACAAGATTAGAATTCCTAGTCAAAAAAAATATTGTTCTATCACAATTTATATAAATTATGTTAGACAAATATTGGTTTGCAGATAATATGTGATATTATTTTCTTTTGATAGATTAAAACAATTTAGTCAAAAAAAATAGTTCATTGTCACGCCCCTGTCCCAAAGTAACAGGACTAGCACGTGACATGGCCAGCTAGTACACACTCAAGGGAACACCAATTCTATGGAACCCCCAAGTATGCACTTAAGTTGTCTATAACTCACAAGTCCAAGAGATCTAGTACTATGGCAATATATATATCATCCACAGAAGTAAAAATACAACTAAATCAAAATGAGTAACGAATAAGTATTGGAGGAACTGAATAATGACGATTAATAATATAAAAATGAAGTTCAAGTGATAAAGAATTCAAGTCACGTCCTGTGGAGACAATCCACTACTAGTTGACAAAAATGGAATATAAAGCAGAAAATAAAATAACTAAGTCCAACTATGCTAAGCATCAATAACATCATTAGCTGCAGTGGTACCGTGGTCTGGTGCTGGCTCGTAAACCTGCTCGTCTACACCTGGATAAACCTCGACTAAACCTGTAGAGATCACTAGGTCCTTAGGAGGCTAGCAAGATACATAAAATATGTCTACTATGACAGTAAGTAATATGCATGAAACGACAGGAATAGTGCAAAAAAATAATACAAGAATAACGAATAAGGGTAAGTAGCATGCCGTCGAGAATCGTGTTAATAAATATGACTACAAGTAAATCGAGGTAACCGTAACTCAATGGGAGCTACAGTCCTATATTAAGTAGGCCAATAGGGACTTCCTAACTATATTAGTCTTCTTCGCAGCCTAATGGGATCTCACAAATGGTATAGTCAACGTCTATAAAAAAATCCTCGTCTAGAACTAGGAATCAAGGCAAATCATGTCCAATTCAAGTCATCTCCAGCCAAGTCAAGTCCAAGTGATACATGGACACATAATCAAGTCAATGTCAAGGAACATGGTATAGGTCTAAGATACTCTATCACGAGACGCTCACATAAACAAGAAAAGATGTATGAAAAAATAATGTAGAAACATGAACAAAACTACGTGCATATAAAACAAGAAAGGAGTAAGCAACATGAATATAAAAATGTGAGGAAAAAAATAGAAAAGTATTGAACATGCATATAATATCTATTGTACAAGTTGACAAGGTATACTTGCCTGGTAGTAGTGCGTAGAACCAACAATATCCTATCAATTAATGAGCCACAAAAGTCAAACTCCCGCAAACGTCTCTGGATTCTGAAATAAACATCACCAAAGTTTTCAATATAAGAAACATGTCTAAGATTGACTACACATAAGTCCAATTCTGGACACAGGAGCAAAACGGTAATTTTGGGTCAAAACATTATTCGTCGTTATATCTATTTTTATCGAAAAGCGTGCCAAGACCTATGATCTCAAAAATCAACAAATTATATACCTACAAGTCCATTTTTTCGATACGAACTCAATGATATGTCCAGTTTTGGATTCCGATGAGTCGCACAGAAAATTGCCTATTGAATCGGATCGTGGGTCCGTTAAAATGGCGATCCAGTCAACTGTCTCAGAATCAGACCAAACTTGGCCCACATAATCAAAAAAATAATACGATCCAGTGCCACAAGTTTCGTCTTCATGTGACGAACGTGCACAAAATAATTGAGATTTTTGCAAAGTGGTCGATACAACATTCTTCGATCGATACGCCTCGAATTCGTCGTGCACACGCAACCAATTCGAGTTTCGTCAAAGCCACACGTCCACAACATCCGTACACACCTTTCAATGCCTTCGAGTTGTGACGAATTTGCACTGTTTGTCGGAACGGACCCTGTATCAGAAAATTTTCAAAATTTTAAAACAGTTTCGCCTAGTTTTTCCTCGATTTTAGAAAACAAATTGCTTCACATATACTTGATGAAAACAAAAAGTATAAAATGGGATTCGAAGACCTACAGTTTGTCTAAAATAATGTTTAATTAGATCCCCAAAATTCTCTACAAATTGTTAGAAATCTGCCTTCCAACTATAGGAAAATATGTCGATTGGTAATAACTGACAGTTGGTTTTTTTTCTAATTTTACAGAGATTTATCGATAATTCTTTTGCAATTAAATTAATATAACTGAAGGGAATGGAAGGGGGTCATCCAGGCTATACATCAAAATCACTAGATCGAGAAATGATTAATTGTAAGGAACGAAATTGAGTTGCAAACAGGGGTGCTCGTAGTCTTGTTTTGAACAGGGCACTCTGTTTTCGACGGTTTCAGCAAGTGTAGCGGTGCTCTGGCCGTCGGGAGTTCGCTAGGATGTCTGGGAGACTTCTACATCAAAGGATCAGGAGTTAGGGAGGCTCAGGATAAAGGGTTCTCGAAAAATAGCAGGTTTATATATTATTGTTCCAAGTCTTATTTTCCAATCAATTGTCACATCGATTTAAATAAGAATATACACTAGATTTGATTCGATCGGGTGGAGAATTGGATTAGGGTTGCACAGGATAAATTTTGGTTTAAATCCATAGAAATTTGATCAAAAATGATTAGAAATTTGATCAAAAATGAATCCCTTGGATTTCCTATATGCAGGCTCGGTCTGTACAAGGTTAAATATCTCGCGAGAGATTGAATAATAACTCTCTCTTTTTATACTCCCCAAAACACCTAAAAATTAAAATTATTAAAACATATTCTAAATAAATCTCAACCGTTATATTCTATTTCCTTAGCACATATGACTATTTATACATATATATTTATTAATCCAAAATACATTCTATACATTAATATAGTTATAATAATCCAAACTAATTAGAATAATTTTTAATAGAAAAATAATACCACTAAATTTAGGGAGTTTACATGCCATGCATAGGGCTGTCATGTGTGGTCATGTATGGGTTTGATTCGGGTCTAGTCCGGACTAGTTTGGTAAAATTGGGTCTCTTAAAAGTCAAAAGTCTTAATAATAAATAATTAAGTCATTAATAGGGGTTAAACCATGACTTGACTTATTTTCCTAAAAGGAACACAGATATGGCCATGTCTTTCCTACCATGGCTAATATGCTAGTCAAAGCACACAACTACAGTAGCCGTGCCACAATTTATAGTCGATATGCATCTCTAAATTTAACCATGACTAAGGCCATATATATACAATTAATAAATATTTGATAAAAATATTTAAAAAATCCAAAAATCATTATCTAATCAAATAAATATTAAAAAATGTTTTAAAAAATTCTGGGGTCTTACATTTAGTAATATATCTCTTTGACAAAAAATGGTATAAATAGCCCTAAGCGACAAGGTATTTAAGAGTTTTTGGATCACCACTAGCTGTGATCCGATCCTTAAAGCTAACCCAAGTTGTTCAATACTTTTAACTAAATATTTGTTAAGGATGATTAGCAAAATTATTTAAACTAGTAATCTAGGCTATCATATTTCAATATATTATTCTTGAATTTTTTTAAGGGTATTATATTTTATAAATTGCTTTATAACAGACACCCTGATGTCATAGAAGGTTACTTAGATAAAAATTAGATAACTGATTCACATAATATTAAACCCACTCATGGATATGTTTTTATTCTAGGAGCTGTTATCTCCTCGGCTCATGTAAACAAACTTTTAAATTTAGGAGTACCATAGACTTTGGAATAATAACAATTTTAGATAATGCACATGAGAAGTAGAATAGCTCAAAAATTATATATATACATGTTCTATAAATTTATGTACATATTATTTTGTGATAATCAATCTGTTATATAACTGTTAATGTGAATTCTAAGATGAACAGTTACATACAGCTACACTTCAAGTCTATAAAGGGCATATTAGGCAAATATATGGTTTTTGACTTATAAAGCCGGAAAAGAACTTTACAGAACTGTTAACGAAGTGTCTGTCTAGGACATTAATCCTACAATCATCAAGGGGGTGGGGTTAAGCCAATATGTAAGTCACCAACAATGATGACCCAACCCAGTCTGACTGGAGATCCCAAGAAGGTGGTTTAATGTGTAGAAACAAGCTGGACTTAGGTGACTAATTTGGAACACTGATCCTGAGATTAAAATCTCATAAATTAATGTCCAAATGACCATACGAAGTTGTACAAAGATACTATATCCTTATGATGGCAGTGTTCCAGTGTGATATGATCAGGATGAGTTTCAAAACTCTTAATAGGTCCAAACATGATTATGTAAGGTTGACTCCAATCACCAACCCTTTAAGAACCTACGTATATGAGTGGTCGTGAAGGCCGTGACTATGAGACATGACGATCCCAGGCAACTCTCATGAATATATTTTTTTTACGCATGGCCAATCAAAAGTGCAACCCGATAGATCCAAAAACTTCTAGTGTACTATGTGTGCTAGTATCTGAACCTAATTCAATACATAATTCATCAAGTACTTCTTCAGATAAAGACAATAATCACTAAGTGAGATTGAAAGTTGTAGTCCATCTAACATATTGCATATTATTTATTTGCCCTAAAATTCTCTACTCTAATTCTTTTAATTGTCATCTCAGTTTTGGACTACGAAACTTTATGCACACTGCATTGCATGTATTTGGAGCATATTGCCTCTAACTTTCACTATTTTTATAAATAGAAGGACTAATGCGTCTTCATGGCTTGAGCCACTGCTCTTCCGCCATCCATCCAGAGTCTTATGCCTCTCCTCGATAATCACAGGGATCACTCGAGTTCGATGGAGAATTGTTATTCAGTTAGTGAAAAAACCAAAGTCCAAACTAAGACCTGAATACTCCTTCAACCAGACTATTTCAAATGACAATTACTTTTTGCCACAACTTGCATGCTAACCACCCACTATATTTTATCATGCTATATATACCTGTCACGACCCGCACCCTGAAGAGGGGCACGAGCACGTGGTTACGTCCAGCCTACGCCGCAGTATCGGCGGTAGAACGCTGTATATAGGGTCTGTAAATACTACGACTAAAACAGATAAATGTACCTGTACAGTATATACACTCCGAATGGAGGTGACATAGCAATACAGTCTCAATCACATATCTCAAACTAAGGTAGATAGCATGGGAAAGAAATATGATAGATAAAACATGAAATGAGTCCAAGATCCACAAGTCAGAGCTATACACAAACGTCCAGAGTCTCAGAAAATATATAATAGATACTACAAACTGAAAAGTACTAGCTGGCTCGCAGGCCAGGCAAACCTAACTAACTACGCTACTCATGGTGAGCAAAGTCTAGTGGCTCTACTAACAAGCCACGGTCCAAGTCTATTCTATCTAACCCGTCCCCATAATAGGTCGGGCAATCAGCCTTTGAATCATCTGTAAAATATCATAACGGTATCCTGTCAGGAAAATGAGCAAGTACAAACACCAACAGCAGTTCCATGTGAATTGACAAATACTATAAGAGACAGTATAATAAAATACAAGACAAAGATATAGGCGACTTGGGAACCATTCGAAAGCCGAGTTACAACCCTTAAACCAAATAAGGACCGGGGTTATAACCCTTCTTTCAAACAGGACTTAGTCTCAAATCATGGTACAGTATAAAGGCAGGTAGATCATGTGAGTAAATGAAATCATAGCATGGTGAAAAGTACAGAAAGTAATACTGAACTGGAATATAAGATACGACAATAAATGTAAAATGTGATTTGAATTATTAGAGTGATATGTGATCGGCTAGGGAGTCATGGTAGGGTTATCCACTTGGCCCGACAATCACAGAAAAATCTCTGGAAAGGGTCATGCCGGCCAACCTGGATAACCCGGCAAGGGGTGTCTGCTACACCCTACGTGAGGTGAGGGTGGCGCTAGCAAAATAGTGACAGGGAGGCTTTGATCACATAACCCCTAATAATTCCCCTATCCCCGAATAGTATCATGGACCCGGACATGGCACGTCATGACACGGATTCAAAAGCAGGTGATCAGCCCACTCCCAAATCAATGTCTATATAAGTACATGAAACATGGATATCCCACACCAATATACCAAGAAAAATCCGGGAATAACATCTCATGACAGGATCCGACGTATACTAGTCCGTGAACTATCGTGTCGAGAATCAAGTAAGACACTACAACTGAATCGGATATAGTAGATATCAAGACAATAAAAACTATCAGTGAATGTACTCGCCTGCTGTCCTGAGCTATATGGTATATCAATGCTCAGAACAGTATCAGAAGACCTAAATATGAGATACTGTAAGTTAATTTAGGTTTAAACAAGTTTAGGAATGATTTACAATGAATGATATACAATCTAGGTCAAACTAGGTCTCACTGAGTCACACTAAGTCCTGTCAAGTCAATCTAGGTCAAATCAAGTCATATCAAGTCAATTTAAGCTAACCCAAGTCAATCCTAGGTCATACCAGGCATCACGGGTCAAAACAAGTCGAAGAAAGTCAAACGGGGTCAAGAGTTGGCCTACAGTTGACTTTTGGTCAACTGGTCAACTCTGGTCAACTCTAGGTCAACCCTGGTCAACTCTAGGTCAATGGTGACTAATAGTTTACTTTTGGTCAACTATACAAGTCTAATGGAAATCGGGACTAATTTGGGTAAAGCGTTGACACATAGTTGACTTTTGGTCCAAAAAGTCAACCGTGGTCAACCGGGGCCAAGACTAGGTCTGGGCGACTATTTCTAACTATTACCAACCTCTACAACCCATGTCCAAGTCAATCTTGGATTTCGAAACTCATATCTTGGCCGTAGGCCAATATCCTATTTTACCCTTAAAAAGGGTAAAATTTTAGCTTCGGCAACTATCAAGTTAGCCTACCTACGCTTGGTATTTTGACCCGAGCTCCCTAGGGTAGTAAGGTACTAGCCTATACATATATTACCTACCAAGATACCTAAGTAAAATGGACATCTAGTCCATGTTACGGCCCATTGCCGGTATCTTGAATATTTCAAGATACGGAATGGTACGGCGCGATACCGGCGCCCTACGACCCCGATTTCCATCCGGGAGCCTACCCGCAAAATCTAAATCACGTATTCTTGCCCCACGCCAAGTTTCAACTCGATCCGATACTCCGAGCTCCGTTTCGCCCTCTAACTCGGTTTTTCCCTATTTCCTATTCTAGCTTTCTTCCTATTCTTTCAACTTCTTCCAATCTTTCCTTCTAACTTCTAATTCTTTTCTAACTTCTCATTCCATAATCTTCTTCTACTCTTCTCTACGTTTCCATCCATATATATATATATATATATATATATATATATATATATATATATATATATATATATATATATATATATATATATATATATATATATATATATAGGTAAAGGGAGGGGGTTAAATAGGCTTAAAGCCATAGGGGGGGTTTCCTTCCACAGCAGCTGCTGTGGCTGCTGTCCTGCCACTGCTGCTGCAGCTAGGCTGCTGCTGTGGCTGCCCCTAATTCTTCTTCATCTCCTTCTATCTTCATATATATATATATATATATATATATATATATATATATATATATATATATATATATATATATATATATATCTATCTATATATATATACATAACTAGATATCTATCTATATATCTATCTAGATATCTATCTATCCATCTAAATATATATTTAACACACACACATCCATATACACACATCCACACATATATATATATATATATATATATACACTCTCATAACTATATATATATACATATTCATATATATATATATATATATATATATATATATATATATATATATATATATATATATATATATATAAACACACACACACCCCCTCATACAACACAAACACACACACATTCTCACCACTCACATGGACACACTCTCATGACACAACTATCACCCTCCTCTACACACACACAATACATATATAAACACACACACACATAAATACACATGTATATATATATATGTATATATATATATATATATATATATATATATATATATATACCACTCTCAAAATGATTAAACCCTAATAAATCCTTAAACTAGATTTTAGGGGAACCTAACAAATCTAGGGTCAACTTGTAGAGAATGATCCCCTCTCTAATTTATATGAAAGAATAAATGAAATAGGAGAATTAATAAGGGTTTAAAAGCATACCTAAAAATGGATTTGGAAGAGGAAGAAGGAGTTGGAAAGAAAAGAAATGAAGAGAGAGGAAGAAAACTTAGTGGTGAAGAAATGAGAGGTGGAGGGGTGGACTATATGACCAGCCATGGTGGTCAAAGGTAGGGGCACTTGTAATTACAAGTTTGCCCCTACACTAGCCTAAATGCAAATAAATTCAAAAATGGGTTTCGAAAGTTGCTAAAAATAAATAAAAATCATAATTAAACTTAATTACTCATGGGGGACTAATCCAAACTCCTAAACCTAAAGTTTAGTGTGGTGGGCCATGGTTAAATAACAGGCTAATTACAGCTCAAGTCGAAATTCACCGGGGTCCCGAATTAACTCGGAATGCTATAAAATTCGAACCCGACTCCTATAATAATTAAATAATAATATTCATGTAATAAAATTCCCAAAAAATATTATAAAATGAAAAATTATTATTTTAACCCCTAACTGGAAAAAGTGAGGGTGACAATACCTACCCCAGGACCAATGTTTTGCTTACAACTATACAAGCCTCATTTTTGTGTGCACAGCCCGATCAGACCAACCCAACCCCTGCAGTCTGCAGCAGTGCAGACTGTTGTCGGCTTGAGCATTTTCGTATTTCGAGGTGCTAGATTTGCTTCCCAATTTCTAATCATGCATGGGTCTTTCAGTGCCTCCATCAAGCTCCCATTTTCTTATTATGTTGTTGATGTTGTTGTTGCATTCTATTATTCTTGTGGACAATAGCTAAGTTCGGATCACTGTCTCGAAGTTCATGTGTGCACATGGGTGGATCTATATAGAGTCCAAGAGGGGCCACCCCCTCCCCCCCCCCCCCCCCCCCCCCCCCCCCCCCCCCCCAATTTTTTTTTTTAAATTATTGATTATTATTATTGAGAACATTTCTTTGTAATTTTAACATATATATTAGTTGGGCCCTCTAAAGTACAAAGAATAAGTTAGTTCTAGTGGTAGTGCTTTAGGCTTTTATTGAAGAGGTACAAGTTCAAATCTTGTCCCTTGCTTTTTATGTATAATTTTTTACTTTCTTTTTCGTAGCAATTTGGAAATATTGACTTTGTTTTTTTGTGCATTCTTGTTGAGTTTTAGTTTTAGTTTTTTTTTTTTTTTTTTGCTATTGAAGTACAATTAACATGATAACTTTAAGAATTTCTAAACGTAGTAGTACGGTCCAACCAAAATTTTGATCCTGCCTCCGCCCCTATGTGTGTATACTGTGACAAGCCGATAGCATGGATATTTTATCTCTAGGAGAAATATTTAAGAATAAGTCTGCACATATATAGACATCGAATAACCTTTTAGGGTAATATTTTGTACACGACATCCCCATATGTCGAAGAACGTAACAATGCTTGGTAACCCACTACCAACGTAATGCTACACGTGGTAACCCACTAATTAAAGGATGTAGCCCCTTAATTATCAACCACTCAGTCGGTTAACCGCAAGTGACGCATGTAAAAGCAGGCTGGGTGCTGAGAAGCAATAACAATCGACACCGCGGAAGTACACAGCTTCGTATAGGGCTACGGTTCCACAATAGTACACACTTCTGCATGACTTTTCCTTTTTGAGAATCAACGTGTCATAGCGCCTATTTCTCAATTCCGACGTCATTTATGAGTGTCAACGTGTCGTAGTCTATTTTAGAGTGATCGGTATACGTTGTTCACAAGTTTTAGTGTCCAAGTGTTTCCTAGTTCTTCAACCATGGTATGGATGAGCAGATTGGTAGGTAAGAATGAAAATGTACGTAGGTAAATCATAAATGCCTGCATGCACATTCATTCAACAAACACAAGCAACAAAATATTCAATCAGCAAAATATTTGGTGCAGGTGGTCTACTGTCCCCCATGCACGTACTACAAGCAACAAAATAAATTCAATGGGAAAGCATTGAATCCGAGGGTCAGGTCTGTGCACTCCATACCTATGACACCATTCAATTCTCTCCCATAAATTTCAGTACCGGTGCCACCAAATTATTCAGACCTGATAATTAGAATTCACAACAGTCTTCTGCTCTCAAGTTTGATTAAATTATTTATCATTGTTACTGTTTTAAGAAGTTATTGTTTTCAGACTCTTTTTTTTTTAAACATTTTTTTTTTGAAAAATAAACAAAAAAAACCCATGGTAAGTAATTCGAGATCTATCTTAGTCTTCTGAGTCATGTACATAACAACATTGTTAACAACAGCCCATGGACATTGTCCAAGTATTATAAGGCCGGTCCAAGGGATTAGGTTGCCCGAACTATTTTTGGTTGTATATTGATACTTATTGTGAGTCGATTCTGGAGAATTACTCACAACTCCGACCTCTACTAAGGTTATGCTGTGTCCGAAGGTTGTCCTAAGTTAAGAGAGGATGTCCAAGTCTGAACTCTTGTCTAGAAAGCCAATTATTCTTTACATTTATACTAAAATAAATAAATAAATATTAAATAAATAATGGAATCATAGACACTGAAAGACAAAAGCACCCCCAATCTAGGCACACCCAATTTAGATGGGCGCATCATTCACATCCAAACTGCTTATGATATTCTCAAAGCCTATCCAAAGCTTACTTATTCCTTAAATCCCAAACATGACTACAACTAAAGCTAAGAATAAAAACTAATAAATCTATCAAATATTTACTGCTTGCCAGGGACATTTTTCGTAAATTTGGGAAGTACCAATGGCGTTTGCTCCTTCCCCATTGTATAACTATATGGCAAAAGAAGCTTCGCTTTGCGACAGGCACCTGAGAAAATCTACCTTCCAAAACAGAGGCCCACGAATTCTCCACTTATTTACGGATCATGCCCCCACAAGCCACCTGTAGAAGCTAGAGAAGCCGCCGTCCTCCTCTTCCAGATGCAAGTGCAAGTTCCGCTCCAAATCCCACTCGCCGCCTCCTCCTCCGCCGCCGGAAGCAGCGGCGGAGGCGCCGGAATCGAACCGGCGGCTCCGTCTCAGCGAAGAGAACGACGACGAAGCCGACGAAGCGAGCTGGTCGACGTACTCCCTCAGCCAGCTCCTGCTCCCGCCCACCATCTCCGCAACCGCCGATCCCGGCGGCGGTGGAGGCGGCGCCGTGGGCGTCCCGTCGTCGGACTTCTCCAGCTGTCGGATCCTCGCGAGGACCGACTCCACGTCCTCCTCCACGAGGTACTCAAACGAAGACCCCGGCGAGAGCGTCCGCACGTGCGCCGGCGCCGGCGCCGGCGCCGGAGACGGAGACTCGTCGGCGGAGCTCTCCGTTCTCCTGCTGAGGCTTGCGACCTCGAGCCGGAAGCTCTCGGACGACCCGATCGAAGCCGGCGGCGGCGGAGTGGAGGCGATGGAGGAGCGGCAGAGGGGGCAGGAGAGCGTGGAGCGGAGCCACGTGTCGATGCAGTGGGAGTGGAACGCGTGGCGGCACGAGGGGAGGAGGCGAAGCTCGTCGCGGGGCTCGAACGGGGAGAGGCACACGGCGCAGTCGAGCGACGACGAGGGCTTGGCAGCAGCCACGGAGGAGAGAGAAAAGAGCGGGAGGGAGTCGATGACGCCCGAGGACGGTGACGTCATCGAAGAAGACGGAGTCGTCGAGGAGGAGGAGGAGAGGGTGTTGTCGAACGGAGTGGAACGGGAGCGGGAGAGGCAGCGGAGGAGGAGGTGGATGGACGCGATGGCGGCGATGACGAATGCGAGGATGGCGGCGATGATGAGAATGCTCGGACTGTAAGAGAATGAACGCTGGCTTTCGCCGCCGGAGGACGAGTCCTCCCGCGAGACCGGCGGCGGCGGCGGCGGCGGCTGAAGCATTTGGAGGAGGAGGTGAGAGAAATGAATTTTTTGTATGTATTGCTATTGTTCGCTCGCTCGAGCACTTTTCTTGCTTGATATATATATATATAGTTACTTCTCTCTTTTTTATTTAGCGATGAGATTTTGGTGTAGGAGCAATAAATGGCATGGTTGGTTTCGGATGGGATTTTTGTGTTTTGTTTTTATATTTTCCTTTATGAGTAATGTTATATTATGTATCTCCAAAAATTATGTTTCTCTGTATCTCTCCGCTACGTGACACTCTTTTATTGATCCAAGCAAATAGGAAAGTGATAAGGAAAAGACATGGAACAATAAAAGAGGACCACGTGACGGAGGGACATGGAGGGATAGAATTTTAAAGGTATATATCCTAGCTAGCCGGGTTGCATGCTACGAATTACGACGGACATATGTCCTTACCTTAACTCCCGGAAGTGATTAAGAATGTGTATATTTTAAAAATTAATAATTTTATGTATGTGCTTTGAAATAAAAACTAGTCCAACTTTATGCGTAACTTTAAAATTGAACAAATGTGCGTATAGAAATTATAATTTGACCACGATCCTAATTTTGTGTCTGACTAATTAAACAATATAAATAGTCCAACCGAACAAACAAAATTGATTATTCGGTTCGGTTTAGAATTTCAATAATGCTAAGTTTACTACCAAATTTTTACAACCTTCTTACAACCTTACTCACCCATCCCTTACATATGGGTCCCCACCGGGTCCCACCACCTCTCACACCCCCCCTGCTACATGGGCTCCACCCGACCCCACCACTTACTCCCCTCCTCCAATCGAAGCCCGACACGTGGCAGATTGTAGGAGGGTTGTAAGTATTGGTTGTAGGCATAGCAAAGCTCTTAGAATTTCGATTTATTCGATTTTGACTATTTCGATCCGGCTAAAACCAAATAAACAGAACGCCCACCTAGTAGGAAAATAATGTATCCGTTAAATAACATATAAGTAATATTTTACTATTTTTTAGTAATTCAATTTTAATAATATTTAATAATTGTTTAATTTTTTTTGATATTATTATGTATTATTGGACCGATTCACTATTTATCACTATTCCATGATAAGTCCGACCCATTGTATAATTTCTTCTCCTCTCGGCTCCTACTATATCCATCTCCTCTTACTTCTCAAACAGTATTTTTTTTTAATTCGGCTAAATTATTCTAGTGGCATCTCAACTATAGTATTCGGATATTTATAGCATCCTAATTTTTCACTACCCAATTTTGACATCCTAATTTAATAAATGGTTCTTTTGAATCACTTTTCCGTCAATTTGAAGCACAACGAGACTACTTCAAAAGCATTTTTGTAATACAAAAGTACAATTTAAATACTTTTATTCTAGATATCGATTTGAAGAAGTCTCGATGTGTTTCAAAATTGACGAAATGTATTTCAAAAGGACAATCTATAAAGTTGGAGTATCAAAGTCGAACAGTAAAAAGTAATGTGTCAAAAATATTCAAACGCTATAGTTGGAATGTCATTATAATAATTTAGCTTGTAAATATAGTCCCTTACCAATATTGGTTGATATGTCGGTTTTGCAAGATCATGCTATCATGATATATAGGGTTTACAATAACGAGATATCATGATCATTGATCCGAAACTGATACTGATGGTGTTCTCGTGTGATTGTGTATCGTCAGGTTACTCGTGTTATTTTCGTCACTTTTTTTCTTTGAACATTTGTTGCTAAATAGATATTTACGACAAACTTTTCCAACGATATTTTTGCATGAATTTTGAATAATACAGACAATACTGATTCAATAAATATTTGGATAAAATTTTGCTATCTTCCTAGACACGAGAAGTACACAGTATCTGACAAGTAGCAATATTCTGTTTTGCACCGAGTCGAATTGAATTGAATAGGAGATTCAATTCGGTTTGGAAAAAAAATTGATTCGGTTTCAATCTTGAAAATACTAACATTCCTTATTTGGTTTCAATTTTTAGGTTTCGGTTTAGTTCCAAAACTAAAAATTGAATAAGATTTGCACAAAATTTTCAATTTTATGCATATTTTACAATTAAAAATATGTTTATTCTTGTGTATATTTTGGAAACAATTTTATGTATATATTTTAAAGCATAATTAACAACTAATCTAACTTTGAAATGCAACGAAAGTATGAATAAAAATTATATATTTTTAGTACAATTCAACCACAGTTTCAACTTTGAATTTGACTCACTAAACAATAAAAATAGTCCAACCGAACAAACTGAATCGATTATCGGTTCGGTTCGGTCCGATTCCAGTTATGGCTAATTCCAGTTCGATTTCAATTTTTGATTTTTAGAACCTCGGTTTATTCGATTTTGATTGTTTCGATTTAGTTGAAACTGAATAAAACCCCTACTCCTTGTTTGGTTCGCGGAAAGGAAAGGAAATCAATTCCTTGGTGTTTCATTTCCTTTGAAAAATTACAATTTCTATCGATTTTCCTTTCCCGTGTTTGGAAATGCCAAGGAAATTAGAAAGAAAAGTAAATGTTTGCTTAGGTAGATGGAACCATTTCCTCTCCTAATTTCATTTCTATTGGGAATCACTTTCCTTTCATTCTCAATTCTTTTGACATCCAAACATAATAAAGTAATGACTTTCCATTTCCAAATCCATATCCAATGACTACTTGTAAAACCAGTGGATTAAAATGTAGTGTCGAAAGGGTTCTGCCTACTCATAGCCTAATCGGTTCTTTTTAGTGCGGTTCATTTAACCTTAATTAGTTCATCAATGTGTTTGGGAGATGTATTGAATCAAGATAGAGAGAGTGAAAAAGTGCTACTAAACAGTTGTGTCAAACACCACAACAAAATGGTGTGGCTGAGCGCAAACATCGACATTTGCTAAATGTAGCTAGAGCCCTCTTTTTCAGGCAAATCTCCCAAAACATTTTTTGGGAGATTTCATACTCACTGCTGCTTACTTAATCAATAGGACACTGACTCCAATATTACTTTCGAAAAATACCATTTAAAAAGCTTTTCCAAAAGTAACCAAGTTATGCTCATTTAAAGATTTTTTGTTGTCATTGTTTTTTGTCCAAACATCCAACTCGTCCTAGCAAATTTGATCCTTGGTCAGAGTGCATTTTTCTTGGCTACTCACATGGCCAAAAAAGGTATAAGGTATATAACTTGTCAACCAAGAAAATCCTTGTTTCGAGGGATGTGATTTTCTTTGGGAGAGTGTTTCTTTTTAAAACAAGTTCTAATTTTCATTCACCATCCAATAGTGATTTGTTTCCTTCTTGTGGTCAGTGAGGAGAGGTATAACCTCCTTGGCTAGATGAACGGTCTCGAGACCGAACCGCGGAGGAGGCGGGTGTGTGTGTGTGTGTGTATGTGTGTGTGTGTGTGTGAAAATTGTGGGCATTAGGCCCAAATGGCATGCAACGCAGTGTGCACAAAGTCTCGTGTGTTACGTCAGTCATCGCAAAAGAAAAGATATTCCTCCGATTTTAACTCCTATAATCTCTCATCAAAATCTCAAACTCAACTCCTACAATCTCTCCTTAAAATCTCAGTCTTCTGCTGACCATCACTCTTCTGATACTACTTTCAAATCAACCACATCCTCATATCACGTTTCTTCTCCACACATGCCTTCTAATACGGACAAAAATTCCTCTATGTCCTCTACCACTAATCATGTCCTTGGCAGATCTTCTGATCCTAATCCATCACCTTCATAGCCACCACAACCACGAAGGTCTTCTCGAGCCACAAAGATTCTAACCGCATTGTAAGGCTTTCATATTAATGTGACTCCCTCAAGCTCCGATCTGCCAACTTCCCCAAACGAGGCCATCTCTCCAAGTACGGATCATGTTCTATCTTATGTTAATCTTTCTTTACCTCATAGAATCTTTAATGCTAACATGACTATGCAAAGAGAACCTACCTCATTTCAAGAAATTAAGAATCCAAATGGAGAGAAGCTATGCAACAAGAGGTTCAATCACTTCAAGCAAACAAGACTTGGAGTTTGGTTCCTCATCCGACCCATAAACGACCAATTGGTTGTAAGTGGATATACAAAATCAAGTATAATTTTGGTGGCACAGTTGAGCGCTACAAGGCCAGCTTAGTGGCCAAGGGTTATAGCTAAGTTGAACGGTTCGACTCTAGGGAAATGTTTGTTTCGGTTGCTAAGCTGACAACAGTTCAAGTCTTACTCAGTCTTGCAACCCAGCAAATTGGCACATTTAGTAATTCGACATAAATAATTGTTTCTCAATGGAGATGTATACATGTACCTCCCTCATGGTTTCGAATGGAAGGGGGAGAATAGGGTCTGCAAGCTACACAAATTATTATATGGCTTGAAGCAAGCCTCAAGAAATGGTCTTTGAAGCTTTCCTCAGCCCCCAAGTCAACCAGCTTCAAGCAATCATGGTCCGACTATTCCTTATTCGTCTGAAACCATCAAGGTATATTCATAACTTTGTTAGTCTATGTCGATGATATTATTCTAGCAGGGAACAGTTTAGAAGACATCACAAAGACCAAGTGTTTTCTCTCATGCCATTTTAAACTGAAAGATATAGAACAATTGATACACTTCCTTGGAAGAGAAGTAGCAAGGTCCAAGCATGAAATTGTTTTGTGTCGAAAAAATACGCATTGAAGATTCTTGAAGATACATGATTTCTTGGGGCTAAATATTCACGGTTTCCAGTTGAGCAAATGTGGTGCTCACACAAGCAAATGGAAACTTATTGGAAGATGCACCACAATATCGAAGGCTGGTTGGACGACTCATCTACCTAACTATCACAAGGTCGAACCTTGTGTATACAGTTCACTTACTTAGCCAGTTCATGGACAAATCCATGCAACCTCACTTAGAAGCTGTCACTACCCGTACCCTATTTAGGGGCACGAGCACGTGGGTACGTCCAGCCGACGCCGCAGAGTCAACGGTAGAACGTTGTATAGGTCATCTAGAACATATAACATCTAAGACACAGAATATAACCTATCATCTCCGCACGGAGGAATATAATCACAACTCAATCACAAAGTAACTAATATGGATATCAGCATGCAAATTTAATAGATAGAAGGATCTCAAAGTTCAATACAAACCAGAATTAAAAAAAGCTAAGTGTTATCAACACCAAATAGAGTACAAATCAAATACATATCAAGAAACTAAAAGACAACCCAACAGTCCTAGCAATCTACTCCAAGCACTACTGGTGTCTCCTCTGGGCTAGCTGGATCCTCCAAATTCTCTGTAAAATTTGTCAAAGTATCCAGTCAGGATTGGAGCAAAATACAAACGCCAATAACAGTTCCAATGAATTGACAAATACTATAAGAAATAGTTATAATGGAATACAAGACTGAAAGTAAAACAGTACAAGTGAACTGAATATCATGTCATGGTGTAAAATACTGGAATGTAAAGTAGTACAGGAAAATCTAATGTACAATATAAATATAGACGGTACCTTGAGATATTAGAGCGTTATGTGATTGGCTTGGGTCCATTTCAGGCTGTTCCATTTGACCTGCTATGCACAAGAACAAGCACAGGTAAACCTGGAGATCATGTCGGCCAAAATAGAAAGCTATTATTCCAGTGGTATTAGGTCAGGCTATACCCTACGTGTGGCGAGGGTGAAGCTATGCACAAGTAGTTATAGGAGGGATATTGATCACATAACCTCTAATAACTTTCCAATCCCCCGAATAGTATAATGGATCTAATCAAGATACATCATGAAAAGCAGGGGGCATGCCTACTCCTAAATCGATGTCTATACAAGTACAAGAAACAAGATCGAACAATATACCAATATACCAGGTAAATTGGGATTAACATCTCATGACTGGATCCACATATACTAGTCTGTGTATCCTCGTGTCGAGAATCAAGTAAAACACTACAACTGAACAAATATAGTTGTTTACAAAAACAAAAGTCTTTTTTCACAAATTTTGTAAGAATATTACAATTGAATTCTGGGAAAGTACAATTATAGGAATCCGATCTGAAGACGATCGCTTTATCCCTTGGACGATGTGAACTTTGAAGACGATAGCCTCTGAAGAATGCAGCAGCACTTGGACAAGAACTCTTGATCTCTGATGATAATAATGATCTGATCTCTTTAATGAAGGACTTGAAACTCTATTTATAGAGTTCTAGAAATAACTAATTTATAGTTATTCTGGATTGTGCAGGCTGGATTGCGCAGGCATTGGACTGCGCAGGCTACCAGTTGCGCTGGCTGTTACTCGATCATGGGCTAACCGTATTTAGACGCGTGGCATTGTCTGATTGAAATGCGCTTGATCGTGTACAGGAAGCTGCCACGTATTGAGCAATTGATGGCATGTAAGCCACGTAATGAATGTCAGTTATCTTGATGGATCGTGCTACTTGAACAGCGCTAGCTTCAAACTGCGCTTCCTTCTAGTCACTGGAAAGCGCTGGGATTCAGGCTTGGTCAAACTGCGCTGAGGTTGAACTGGCAGTTTGTGCTGAAGTTGTACAGCTGTTCTCGAGCGCTGTGCTGTACAAGAAACGAACAGACTCCTCGTTTTTCGGGCTGTCAAGCTGTCAGAATATCCGATCTTTGTCAGGTAATGATGGCATTGCCACGTCAGCGTAGCGCGCTCAGATGGTAGCGCAGTTCAGTTCGCGCGTTCGGTTTGTAGCGCAATCTGTTTCCTGCGTAGTCCTTTTGAAGGGTACGCAGTTGAGAATTCTCTGCTTATTTGATAGATGCAACTTGATTTTTAAGACATACAAGACCCCCTTCAAAGTTTTCGAAAGTTGAAAATATTTAAAGTTTCGAAATACTTTGAATTTTAAATTTAAAATCAAGTTGCGCAAGTTGCGCTTTGATTGCGTGTTTGGAGGAATTAGCTCCATATTTTGTGGCACAATTGGAGGTGACCGTTACACTTCTGAAACTATAAATAGTTTCATTTTTCTTTCTTTCAACCTTTACTTGCTTTCGAATTCCCCAGAGACAGAAGCTCCTTCTCTACTTTGACTTCTCCTTCTTCCTTTCGTCGACGATAGAAATGGCGCCCAAGCGATCAGCTGCCGAGAAGGAAAAGGCTCCCGCCGAATCCTCGACTCGTATTGCGCCACGAGTATCTCGTCATGAGATGGGTCATCCTGCACTTCAAGGTAGATGAACCATAATCGAAACCCTTTTTAGGGTTTCTAATGTTTTCAGACTTTCATACCTCTCTCTTTTTAGATATTGTTGGTATTTGTGCCACCCTGTTTAGGGTTTCGGTTGCATACACAATAGTTTTCATTTTTATGAAAACTATACTCTTGCACAATCGGTTAGAAAGTGCTGATAAAATGTTCGGCGTAATCCATCGATTTGCGCAAGTCGGTTGTGCAAGCGCAAACTGATGTCTTGCGCAAGTATGTTAGAGCAACTTGACGTCTTGCGCACATTGGCTGTGCTGGCGCAATCTGATAGCTTGCGCATGTTGACTGCGCTGGCACAATATGATAACTTACGCAAGCTGACTGTGCTGGCGCAATCTGGTAACTTGTTTTACACAGCACAAATTAATGATCTTTTGAAAAAACTTTTTGATTTTGCATATACTGATCTTTGTCTTCTTTACTGATGTAGTTAACCTCTGGAAAGATCCCAACTATAAGGTTTTTGCTGGATCCCTGTCTGAACCTGAATACAAGGAAGATCTCTCGCACGTATCATTTCCTCAGTATGCCCTACCGTTCTCTCAGCAGGCTATCCTGACTGCACAAGATAATGACACTTTACTGTGTCTGATGAACGGGCAGCCTCTCCAGACTGCTGATGCAGTCACCCATAAGAAGCCTATGTTCTTATTTGGTGAGGCTATTGACAAGAACTCTCAGCCGAGACCTCGCATGGAACAGAGGATTTTCCAGAGGGGTGAGAAGACAATACTTCTGCCAAAAATTTCCAGATGCCTTCCTTTGTCCCGATATGCTTTTACGGGTTATCCCAGAAGAATGGAATGGGACATAACCCCGCTACAGCAAACCCGAGCGGGAAATATCTGTGTTAAGAAGGGACCAGATCACAAGGATATGTTCTACAGTTCCTCTGAGCGTCATTGCTCCTTACTCAGAGGTTTAAAACCCCGTTGCATCCCGTCGGAAGATTCTTTCCTGCTGCTCCCAGTGAGAACTCCGATATTCACGAAGGTAGAGGAAAGGTATCCGGACCAAGATCTGCGGCTGACAGGTCTTGTAAATTCGGATAATAAAAGATGGATCTGTATAACCAATTGGATATTGGTCCAATTTAAAGCTCGGCTCAAGGAGATGGATCTGTACCATGCAGTGTACGCAACTGTTTATGGCTTCCTTCCTAATCCGCATCAATTCTTTGCGTTGGCGGAGAGATACAACTACAAGACTGGTACTTTTATGATGCCACGCGGAGAGATTGGATTAGCTTTGCACGAGATGAAGTATATCTCTCACCTGCCAATGGGGGATATCCCCTATGAAGAGTTTGTTCCAACAAATGATGAGTTGGACAGACTGCGCCAGGAGAATGCTGATATGGTAGCTGTCTTTGAAGAACTCCTCTGCCACTATAAGATTTGCTCTCTATATTACAAGAGTGGCACAGCCGGCACCTGCTATTCCACCAAATGGTTGCCGTATCTCTTCCTCAACCACATCATTGAGAAGAAGACCAAGGAGCACGAAAACTGTAATCCTAACTTTTTTAGACCACTTAGCAATAGTGAAGTGATAGAGCTGATGGAGACACATGGTGATATGGATATCAAGATTGAGGATGATCTTCAATATCTTCCTTTTAAGAAAGATGACATCATTGAAAGCTACATGAGGATGGGCTACAGGCTGATGTCGAAGGAAGCCCAGCTGGCGGGTTTTCTCACTTACTGGCTCCGATGATATGTCGTTCCTAGAGCCAGTACAGTCGACCGCTTCCATCACGGTGTACTATTTGCTGCTGTCCGTCTGGTTGTCGGCTACCGGATGGATCTGCTGTCAGCAATGACATGCAGAGTGAATGCTGGCCTCCGTCTTTTCGTTGACTCGATGATTCGAGGAAAAGGCGAGAAAGGAAGTTTTCCTCGGCTGGAACTACCATACACCTATCTGTTTGGATGGCTGCTTTTACATCATTCTTCTTTGATGAATCCTAACATAGGGGCAGTAGACGGTTGCTTTTTAAGAAGATTTTCGGGATATAAGTGGATCTACACCACTCTGAGAGACTGCCGACGAACTCTGAATCTCGACAAGGGATGGAACTTTTATTGTGTTCCCCCTCCAGTTGGTTAAGAGCATATGTCAACAAACCTCATCGACTCTATGAGGATGCAGCCGTTGGGCCATACAGCTTTCGATTGGTTAAGAACAATTCGGCCATCCCACTTGGTGTATCAGTTCGAGGATGAATGTTATCTCGAGCCTTATCTTCCCAGCCGATTTGCACGCCAATTCGGTTATGACCAATTTTATATAGGTAATGCTATTACATGCCTACATAAAAAAGGTTTTTTAATTGATGGAGCCCGGACTTGGGCATATTACAATGCCCGTGACACGAGGACGACATTCTCAATGCCGACAAGAAGTGATCGTGGCCCTCGCATGCTATATACCTACTCAATCTTTTACACATCCGCAAACACTTTTGCCGAGAACTTCAATCTAGCAGACAGTTTTGCGACGGTAACTCGATTTAAGAAAGGAGCACCTGTTATGGTGCTTCCTGGCAATGATGAAGAGCACGAGCCAGCTGATATGCCTCTGGAAGCTTCGAGGGAAGCCAATTTCCCCGAAGAAATCTACGAACCGCTACGTGTCTCTCTGAAAGTTGTACGATCTCCGATCGAGGAGAGAAAAAAGAAAGCAGAAAAAATATCTTCTCCTGTCTTAAAGAAGAAGACTGCCGTGGACTCTTCAGAAAGAGTCACTACTCGCTCGTAATCTCGGCAACAGGCCGAATCGGTTCATAGAGAAGAAGCAACAACCCCTACCTCCATCCAAAGAAAACACACGCAGCAGACGTGGAGGTCCCAGAAGAACCTCTACGCAGGACGAAATTAGCTTTCAGAAAGAAAGTAACCACTCCCCCGAGATATGCTCATACATCGGCCTTGATCAGTGCTGTCGCCGGGGTTATGATGCCTTCTCCGACACCTGCTCCCGAGCCCAGACAGGAAGCTTCCAGTGCAGAAAAAGGAGAACAGATTGCAGAGACAAGAGAGAAGACCGCAGAGATCAAGGATGGGGCTGCAAAAGCAAGAGAAGCAACTGCAGCTCCAACCCCAATCAATGAGTCGGGATCATCCGTCGAAGTAGTATAATCTCCTACGCTTGCAACGGAAACTGCCCCTCTTCCAGCTACACCACGATTACGTCGGGCTGAAAAAGATCGATTGATGATCGAGGCCCTGGAAGATTGTGACTTCGGCTTCAATGATGATGTAGATCCAGTTGACGCAAGTGATAGCGAGAAGGCACGAGAAGAGGGTGCAGATGATGAAGAAACATCTACCGAGGATGACAATCTGAATCTGGAAGAGGATGTCGATGCCCATGCATCCCAAGAAAAGAACACCGTTAATGACGTAGCACCGAAGGAAGCTACTGTCACTGAACCAAGAGGTATTGGCTGATATTGATAATCTTCTTTTATAGGTCGAATGACTGACATCTTAACTTTCATTCATGCAGAAACTCAACCTTCTCTAATTTCTCTAGTATGCACTGATATAGTGCAGACAAAAGCGATAGCTAGCAGTAGCCGTCATTTATCAGGCGACTCTGAAGCAGGAAGCAGCCAGGTAGTGATGTCTGAAGCTACTTCTGCGAGGCTGCAGCCTATGTCAACAAATGATGATTTTGTAACTAAACCCAGCAATGGTAAGCTTACCCTTATTTCTGATCCTTTTTTATAATCGCCAATGACAGCAAGCTGATGATGTTTATTTGATTTCGCAGAGGAACATCTGGGAGGGGCAACAAGCTTCACTATGGCTCCCTTGTCCAGAGAGACTTCAGTTCATGTTCCAGAAGCCGAACTTCCGCCTTTACAGGCTTCTGCTGCTTCAACTTCTATAGGAGTAGCTGCTACACCCAGTACGGCGGCTACCAATAAATTTATAGTTGGTTCCTTCACCAACCTCTTCTTCACTTCATTAGGACCCTTAGTAGAAAGGGTAATGGAAAGAGAGAATGTTGGCTTCATCACTATCCGAAGTCCAACTACTTATCTAATCGGCGCCATCCGAAGTCAGGGAGATGAAGCTCAAGCTGCCTATCTTGAACATATACTGGATGAGCTGGAGGGATCCATTAAGATCTACAAAGATCTTAATCGGAGGGATGTATAGCCCCTGGTGAATGCTGAGTTTAAAAAGATGACTCGAGAAGCCGAAGTTACGAAAGCTGATTTCAAGATTTCCTTGGACACTTTCGTTACAAAGTCTTCAGAGTATGACTCCCAGGTGAAGATATTAGCGTCTGCTGCTGGGGAGAAAGAAAAGAAGGTTGCTGAACTAAATGCAAAATTTGCTCGACTTCAGGAAGAGTTGAGAGTCGTCCAACTTGCTCTTGAGGAAGAGACGACACAGCATCAGGCTGCAGTTCAGCAACTAGACATTCTAACCCACAAGAAGAATGAGTTTATTATGTCTCATCAAGATGAAATCGCTCGCCGACTAGTGACCTTGCCGACATTCGACGATAAATCTGGAATGGAGGAAGCTAGAAAGCGGGTGCTGGATTCTCGTGAAGAACGTCTTCAGACCTTGAAGCAGCAGATAGCTAGTCTAATGACCCCACCGATTGAGTAAAAATCTTTTGTACCTTCTCCTTTATTATATGTCTTTTTGTAATGCCTTTTATTTTGATCAATGAAAAGACATTATTTTTGTGGCTCTATTATTTATTGTATATCCCATTACGGATATAAATAATAGCAATAGGAAATATATTCAGAGGTTCAGGATATAATATATTTCTTGATTTAGAAAATAATTATATTCATTATATCTGCTCAGAGGTAATGTGGACATGGCAGAATATAATTTGTTGAATATCATTATTTCAGTAGATAACTTAATCAGAGGTATTAAATACGTGACAAATCGCTAATGTGGATGAACGGATGAATCGTCAAAATGTGTGAACGAAATGAATCGTCGAGATGAACGGATGAACCATCACAGTGTATGAACGAAATAAATCGTCGGGATGAACGGATGAACCGTCAGATGAATGGAACGAATGGATAAACCATCAGATGAATGTAATGAATGGATGAACCGTCGAATGAATGTTATAAACGGGTGAACCGTCGAATGAATGTAATGAACGTTGCGAAGAACGCGTCGCTTTGATGTTTTAAGAATCTCTGCCTATAAATAGAACAGAAATTTAGATGGAATGATCACTTTCACTTTTCAACACGAAAATGTCGTCTGAAGATGCATCCAAGAAGGCTGAGATTGTCCTGAAGGTTGAAGAGATTACGGAGGAACTTCCAGCTGAACAAAACCAGCCAAAACAGACGAAAGCGGGCGAAGGTTCGTCTGCGCCCAAGCCACCAAGGGTTATCTTGGACTTTCTGGTTGATCCAGGGGAGACCGAAGAAGAAGAGGCCATGAGGATGGCTGCTTGCGTATTTCTAGTAAAATCGGGCAAGGATGTTCTCGGCTCTTTTGCCGACTATATTTTTGAAAAGGATGGTAGTGGTCCTCGTCCTGTCATTAAGAAGGAAGATAGTGATTCTCGTCCTTGATATTATGTAACATCGTTTATGATGAAATAAAATCAAACTTTATTTATGAACTGTCTGATCATATTTTCAAGAAATCCTTTTTACATTCATACATAATATTTTTTAAGGAACTTGACATTGATGGGCATCATTGCAACTCGACCATCTAGCTCTGTGAGTTGATAAGCTCCATTTGAGAAGACGTTACTCACGATATAAGGCCCTTCCTATTTTGCATCAAACTTGCCTTTGCTCATGTGAGTCATAGTCATGGGACGTTTGACTGTAAGAACGAGTTCTCCTTTCTGAAAGGCTCTGACTTTAACTTTGCGGTTGAAAGTCTTCGAGATACGGGCTTGATATAACTCTATGTGTTGTTGAGCCAATAGCCGCTTCTCGTCGAGCGCCTCCAGTTCTTGAAGTCGAAGAAGATCATTGTTCTCTGTCGTAAGTTCGTTAGCGATGGCAATCCTCAAGGAAGGAATTTGAAGTTCCAGAGATAGAACTGCTTCACAACCGTATACCAGAGAGAAAGGTGTACAGCCTGTAGGATTACGGACCGTAGTGCGGTAGGCCCATAGACATTCTTCCAGCTTTTCACACCAATTCCGTTTGTTAGTAGACACAAACTTCTTAAGGAGCTTGATGATAGTCGTGTTGAAGGCTTCAGCTAAGCCATTAGCAGCAGGGTTGTAGGCTGTCGACGCAACATTGTCGATCCGATTATCATCACAAAATCTGGTAAACTTTTGACTAATGGACTGAGGTCCATTGTCATGAATGATTCGTCGAGGTACACCAAATCTGTAGATGACATGATATTTGACAAAATTGATAACACTGCTGGTTTTGACTTCAGCCAATTGTATAGCTTCGGCCCACTTGGAAAAATAATCCATTACGGCTAGTATAAACCGATGTCCTTTAGAAGAAGGAGGATTGATAGGACCTATAATACCATGCCCCAAGCTTCAAAAGGCCAGGAGGCAGCAGTCGGATGAAGGAATTCCGACGGTTGATGGATGAAATCTGCATAGATTTGACAGGCTCGATATTTCCTTGCATATTCGATGGCATCAGACACCATAGAGGGCCAATAATAACCCATTCGTTGGATACAATCTTGTAGTTTAGGGCCGGGTTGATGTGCTCCGCAAACACCATTATGAGCTTCACGCAATACTTGCTTCGCTTCATCACCAGCAAGACAGCGCAAGAGTAGGCCATCATAAGTCCGTCGATAGAGAGTCTTGGTGGTCTAATTGTAGTAGAATCGAAGAGATCGTTGGCGAATACTCGTAGCCTCCTTAGGATCTTCAGGAAGTATGTCATGAACTACGAAGTCAATGAAAGGTGCTCTCCAATCTTCATCGATAATATTGATTTTAGCGAAATTACTGAACTCAATATTACGATTATTTTCAATAAAGAATAACTCTCTGTTGGAAACAACAACCACTTGTTGTCTTTTGACAGGAATTGCTAAGACTGCCACGAGATTAGCTAAAGCATCTGCCTTAGTGTTGCAAGCTCGTCGAACATATTCAATGAAGAAGGCCTTGAATGATGTAGCCATGTAAATTGCAGCTTCATGATAGGGCACTAGATCTTGATGGCGGACCTCGTATGTTCCTCTAACCTGATTGAAAACCAGTTTAGAATCGCCATAGACTTCAAGATATTCGACCTCCAACTGTTTAGCTAATTGGAGTCCGATAAACAAGGCATTGTATTCAGCCACATTGTTAGAGCGTGGCTGATCTAAGGAATAGGCTCTTTGGATAGCTAATCCTTCTGGAGAGACTAGAACAATCCCAACTCCTGCGACAATGGTCCCATTGGGTTCGATTCGGGATGCTCCATCGAAGAACAGACGCCATGTAGGAAATTCTTCAGAGATCATGTTTGATTCCAATGTTTCGTCTGGAATCTCATCATAAAGCTTAGATATTTTCAGAACAGGATGAGCTGCTAAAAAGTCAGCCAGTGTTCGACCTTTAACAGACTTTTACGGAACATAAACCATGTCGTATTTGACTAACAGAATGGCCCATGTAGCCAGCCGAAAATTGAGTGTGCTGGGCTTCTTCATCAATACCCGAAGAGGATTAACTCGAGAAATGACGTGAATGGTTTGGCCAATGATATAATGTCGAGTCTTTTGAACGACGAACATAAGAGCTAGGCATTCTTTCTCAACCGGACTATAACGGTGTTCAGCATCAATCATAGTACGACTAAGATAGTAGATGGCTTGTTCATGGACTTCTTTGTTCTTCTGGGCAAGTAAAGCACCCAATGAATGGTCCATAGCATGGGCATACATTAAGAATGGTATGCCTGAAATTGGTGGCACCAAGACTGGTGGGTTCATAAGATATTGCTTTATATTATCAAATGCTCGTTGACATTCTTCAGTCCAAATGAAAGATACACCTTTCTTTATTAACTGAGTAAATGGTCTGCAGCGTCCAGACAGATTTGAAATAAATTTTCTGATGTACGCAAGTCGACCTTGGAATCCTCGTAGCTCTTTTAGGTTGCGTGGAGGACGCATCTCTTGAATGGCTTTGATCTTCTCGGGATCCACGTGTATACCCTTAGAGGTAGTGACGAAGCCGAGAAATTTATCACTAGAGACACCCAAGAATGACTTGGTAGAATTCATTTTAAGTTGATGTTGGCGCATTAAATTGAAGATAGTTCTTAAATCTTGGATGTGATCTTCCTTTAGACGACTCTTGACAGCAATATTGTCAACATAGCATTCGACAGTCTTGCGCAGATGATCTCGAAAAATGGTACTCATAGCTCGTTGGTAAGTTGCACCAGCATTCTTGAGACCAAATGGCATCACTGTGTAGCAGTAGACTCCGCGAGGAGTACGGAAAGAAGTGTGTTTTTCATCTTCAGGATTCATCTGAATCTGATTGTATCCGGAGAATCCATCTATGAAGGATATTCTTTCGAACCCACAAGTGTTGTCAATCATGACGTCTGTAATAGGAAAATGAAACTCATCTTTTGGACAGGCTTCATTAAGATCCCTAAAGTCGATGCAAACTCAAACTTTGCCATTTTTTTCAAGACTGGGACAACGTTGGCTACCCAATCTGGATGTTGTTCTTCTCGAATAAAGCCACAAGCTATGAGCTTTTTGACTTCATCATCAATCGCATCCATCATTTCTGGCTTGAATCGCCTTTGCTGCTGTTTGACTGGCTTTGCATTAGGCAAAATATTTAATTTATGAGTGGCAATTTTAGGATCTAAACCTGGCATGTCTTCATAACTCCAAGCAAAGACATCAATGTATTCTCGAATAAGAAGAATTAATTCTTGCTTATCCGCCTCTTGGAGGTTTTTGCTGATGAATATTGGACGAGGCGACCTGCTCTCTCGTACATCAATTTGAACCAATTGATCTTCGGTTGGAGGTTCACGTTGTTCGAATCAGAGTTCCTATTGGATATCAATTCGTTGAGCCCAAGGATCTGTTTCGGGATTTTCTTCGATATCTTCGTTATAACCTTCTGGAAGTTCAGCGGAAACCATGTTAGAAGATACAATCAATCGATAAACTTGGCCGATACTGGTGTCAGAATCCCAAGATCTGGAATCAGAAGAGTTATAGCGCTCTTCATTATCAGACTCGGAGGCTGCTGGAGATAAAATCGGAGGTAAAGAATATCCGAGACCTCTTTTCATCCTGCTGTAATACATCTCTGACTTTTCCTTCGGAACAACCATACGGATAGGAGTTCGTCTGCCTTTACCGTAATTGAGGCCATTCTTGAAGTCATAACCCATCTTTCGGATGATGTCTTTTGATTGTTGACTATAACGATGAAGTTTGAGACGTCCCATATCGTTATTTTTGCTATCATCTATATAGCTAAATTTTTGTTCTGTCCCTTTACTAAAAAGTATTGGACTCTCGTCTCTCTTTCGAGAAGGGACAACAAAATATGAGTCATCTGGATGTTCAAATAATACTTCCGTCTGAAGGGATTGTATGACTCCTATTGTAAATGACTGAAAGCTGTCTAGCATATCCAAATAGCATTTAGTATGATAAATGACATCAGTATACTGGAAAGTAGATGCTTTTTTATTGATTTATATATCCATATTTACAATAGGACCTTTAGCCTTAGCCGGCTTGGTCAGATCGATTACAAGAGGAGGAGAAGAAGAGCGAGGAGGATTGGACTTATTGCGACGGAGGTCGATAACAAGCGGCTCAGAAGAGGTGAGCTCCTTTTTGTTACGACGGAGGTCGATAACAAGCGGCTCAGAAGAGATGAGCTCCTTTTAATCTTTGTTACGACGTAAGTCGATAACCAGTGGCTCAGAAGAGGTGAGCTCCCTTTGATCTTGATTATCACCAGTCGATTGCTTCTTGACTGGCAGATGAATAGCTAGTGGTTTGGAGGATTGAGGATGAGAGACACGCCCTTTGACAGGTATGATGAGAGTGTCACTGGGCACTGCTTCTGGTTCTTCGTCACCATCCATGGCTAATACCACCTTCATGAACTCTTCTTTGTACATGCGAGCGTCGTTGCAATATGCTTCAACGCCTTTAAACGGGTAGAGATCCGCAACTTCTTTTTGGACTTCTCCTTTGTCATCAACGTATTTGAAGCATTGATGGAGAGTAGAAGGAACAATGTTGTGTTCATGCATGAATGGTCTCCCCAGAAGAGCATTGTAGGAACAACCATGGTTGTCTATAATATAGAAGTTCACCTTCGTGCGAAGATTGCCGATTTAGAGTTTTAGGCGTATCTTGCCTAAAGGTTCACTTCTTCCTTGATTGAATCCAAGAATGGTGGTGATAGTGCTGGAGAGGCTATGCACTGGAATCTTCAGAGCATCCAACATGGTCTTAGGCATAATACTGAGTGCTGACCCTGGATCTATCAGAATACGATTAACCTTCATGGAGTCGACATATCATGTAAAGTAGAGAGGACGGTCATGTCAATTGTCTTTCATTAACATGTCATCTTGTGAGAAGGTAATATTGGGAATTAATTCCAGCACACTGTGACAATGGAGACAAGAGACAGGTTCTGCCTCAGGTTTCTTAAGAAGAGTTAGGCAAGTGTCTGCCTGCATCAAAGCCTTACTCAGTGTTTCTCGAGTCTCTTTAGAGATGCGTAAGAGCTCAAAGATGGACAGCATAGCCGGTGTGTTGGCCAGTTGAGCCAATATGTCAAAGTTATATGGCTTTTCAAGTCCAGAGGGGGATGACTTCTTCAAAACTTTGTCGAAGCGGACTTGTTGTTTGCCTTTGTCGGCTGCTGTCGATTTAGGAGGAATGGCTTCTACAAACGGTGAGGATGCAGAAGGGATATCCTCAGTAGAGACAGGTTGCACTGGAGCAGACTCAGAAGAAGAAGCAAGGTTTTCTTGAGTTTCGAGAAATTTCCGTAAATAGGCTTTCCCTGACCTGGTACCCAGCATAATTTCTTCTTCAATTATGGGGTCAAAAGACACCATATTGCAGATCTTTGTTCTGTCCTTGGAGCGGTCTTTTTGCTTAGACAAGGAAGGAGCCTCGAAGTCTGCAATAAGATCAGGGTGAATCCACATAATCTTACCGTTATCAAGGGATAAGGGGACAAGACCTTCACTCCGTCGAGGAGGGAGATTCTCGATCTTAAGAGTGGCCTTGGGGATAGGAACACCATGCTGTACCATCTGTGGAGGAAAGTTACCGAACTGTACTGAGACCATGTTCGCGGTAACAGTCTTCCCATCTTGTTGAAGGGTGACAACACCAGCGTTGACTAGCTCTTGAATCTTGCCTTTGAACACATAACATGCTCGAGTGGGATGACCAATGAACCTGTGATAAATACAATATTTGGGATGATCAGTCTTACCAACCTCGTCAGGCTTCTTCGGGTCTGGGAGTTGGAGCTTATTGCTTTTGATCAAGCAATCGAAGATGCTCATGGTGTCGTTCTCGTTAAAGGAGTACTCTACTTTCGGACGAGGTCCCCTTGGTGGAGGGGCAGAAGGAGTAGAAGTAGACGTAGGTGGAGCCACGTTGACAGCCAGGGTTTCTTTGTTCTTGAGATTGATATTCAAGGTTTCTTTACCCTTACGGTTGTTCTGGCGATTACCACTATTAGATATCGGGTGTTCATCCCGGTCGGGGTTAGACATGTGTACCCCCAACTGCTTGAACTTGTCAGTGCTAACTTCAGCTGCTTTAGCATTGACAATGAATGAAGGCCAGTCTTGAAATTGAGTTGACCCCGTCCATATGCTGGTAATAGGCAAAAGATTTGCCTTGCATGTATCTATAGTTACAGCGACGGAGTTCCATGAGGCATCTTTAATACTTCTCGGCAGAATCTTTTAATGAAACTCTCAGCAGTTTTATTATGTCTTTGTTTGATCTTGTTGAGGGCTGACATGGTCATGTCGTTGATTCCCTCGTAGAATCGCTCCAAGAAGATTTGTTTAAAACCCGAGAAAGAGGTGATACAGCCATCAGGCAAGCTCCTGTACCAATCGTATGCTACACCAGCTAAACAGCCGACGAATATCCTGGTTAGAAGAGTGTCATTTGGCTGAAGTTGAACAGTCATTACCTCAAAGTGGTTAATGAACTGACTCGGAGAAGTGCTGCCGTTAAACAGCAAAATTGTGAGAATCTTGTACTTTGGAGGGAATGGGACTTCCTTCCATTCAACCGGATAGGGTTGTTTGATCCCCAATCTCTGTAAATTGTCCTTCTCTTTAAAAGCCTCGAATTGAGTGCGCAAGAGTTTGACAGCTTCACTAGCATCCTCTGATAATGAAGAAGGAGCAGGCTGAATTATAGTGTTAGGGGGAGGAACAGTGTGGTAAGTACTACCCCCAGCTCCTGACTGACTGGGTGTGGGTTGAATTTGTACATGGGGTATTTGAGGAGATACTACCCCCAGACTTGCATTGACAGGCACCGACGAAGCTATAATCTCAGGATTGGCAGCGGGTGCGGTCGGTGGTACTGTATGTTGGGCTACGATGATAGAATGTATACTTACGACCATTTCAGCCATGGTCTTTAGCTTGTCCTCCGGTACAGCTATTCGTTGTTCTTGATTTGCTGAACTAGAAGCATCTGGATCTTCAGTGACAACGTAAGCTGTCACTTCTCTAGGCACAGTAGAAGACACAGTCTGTTCAGAGCTTTCACTGTATGCATCATAATCAGAGAAGGAATCATCTCCTGAATAAGAAATAGGGTGATGACCAGAGAGATCTTGGAGAAGATTCCTATGACTGATTGTGTCTCGACTTGGGATCGGGTGTGCCAAAATACTCCTTCAGAAGATTCTTGGAGTAAATCTAAATACCGTTGGCTGGGCCTGCGAGGCTTGCCGTATTTGGAGTACTTTCTACCCCCAGTGTCTCGAGAAGCCATGTTGACGAAAGCATACAACATGTCGTCTTCGTCTTCTGACATTGATTCAGAAGTTGCAAAATTCAGACGATCGAAGACAGATCATTTTGTTGTCTGGCAACAGCACTTCATGACAACCTTGTGATTACAATGACGTTCAAGTGGTTGAACTGGAGGTGTTGAGATATTGTCCCACTTTTGCTTGAGGTGCTCCCGGAGGTCAGGAACAATGACGGGACGAGAAAAAGTTTAAGGGACGTATTCTTTTACAATATTCGGAACATGGTTCCAGCTCTTCAGATATTTTGTCCCGTGAGTATACAGGGAAGTACTCACTTTGTTAGCATAGGTGTCAGGATTTTTCATCCTGGAGGTTTGCCTCTGATGCAGGTTCATCTTCGGCATTTGCTGCTTGCGTTTCGCCGAAGTTGATGTAGACCGAGGTCTATTGAGATAAACCCGTAGATCAGCAAACTCACCAGCATGGGTTTCTGTCTGAGACACCAGTAATTTTCCCTGCTTTGAGCGGGACATCCGAAGAGTTGGGAGATCTTGGAAATGTTCAACTGGAGTAGGCAAGATGCCTCTTTGATCAATGTTCTTCCCTTTAGCAGAAATTTTTTTTGTACTATTTAGTACCGAGTCACATTCAGATGGATCTTCTGCAGTAAAAACCGGAGAAGACTGAGAAAAGACCAAAGGGCCTTTTTCTTTATTTTGTGATGAAGGGTTGGCTAAAGAGCGTTTCCCTCTGTTATTTTCTGAGTTTTGGACTGCGAAAGATCGAAAAAAGACCAAATGGCCTTTCTGTTTATGCTGAGACGGAGGAGGAACAGTCAAAAGACTACCTCCTGTGGGTTGCGCAGGAGAAAAAGCAGCAACTTGCCCCTTGGCCAAAGAACAAGCAGGAGGTGCAACTGATGCTTTGGCAACAGAGGAATTGAGTTGCGCTCTGTTTGAAGGAGCAGTAGATTGCGCAGGAGGGAGAGACTTCGTCAATTGCGCCAGAGGAAGAGGGGTTTTGGATTTTGCCAAAGTAACATAGGCTGTGGATTGTGCTGCAGCCAGAGGAGCAGTGCACTGCGCCTGGACAGTAGGAGCTCTGGTTTGCACTTTGGTAGAGCAGGTGATGTTTTGCACAAGAACAGGAGAGGCTACTGGTTCCTTGGCAGCAGAGACAGCAGGCTGCACAGATGACTGCACAGAGGATTGTGCAGAGGACTTCGGAGTCCACACTGAACAGACCCTGTTCTTGGCAGAGGCCACAGTGCGACGAGTATCCCTAGAGTTGATCATCGCTTCGTAGGCAGTCTGGTTGACCTTCACAACCAGCATCTTCTGCGTCTTTCCGATAGACGCAACGTCACATTGAGTTGTCACTTCCTCGTCGGAGGAGAAAGTCGTCCCCAGCAGAGTCGCCATTTTGTTTGCAAAAACAAAAGTCTTTATTTCATAAACTTTATAAGAAGATTACAATTGAATTCTGGAAAAGTACAACTATAGGAATTCGATCGCTTTATCCCTTGGACGATGTGAACTTTGAAGACGATAGCCTCTGAAGAATGCAGCAGCACTTGGATAAGAACTCCTGATCTCTGATGATAATAATGATCTGATCTCTTTAATGAAGGACTTGAAACTCTATTTATAGAGTTCTAGAAATAACTAATTTGTAGTTATTCTGGATTGTACAAGATGGATTGTGCAGACATTGGACTGTGCTGGTTACCAGTTGCGCTGGCGGTTATTCGATCATGGGCTAACCGTATTTAGACGCGAGGCATTGTCTGATTGAAATACGCTTGGTCATGTACAGGAAGCTGCCACGTGTTGAGCAATTGATGGCATGTAAGCCACGTAATGAATGTCAGTTATCTTGATGGATCGCGCTACTTGAACAGCGCTAGCTTCAGACTGTGCTTCCTTCTAGTCACTGGAAAGCACTGGGATTCAGGCTTGGTCAAACTGCGCTGAGGTTGAACTGGCAGTTTGCGCTGAAGTTGTATAGCTGTTCTCGAGCGCTGTGCTGCACAAGAAACGAACAGACTCCTCATTTTTTGGGCTGTCAGGCTGTCAGAATATCCGATCTTTGTCAGGTAATGATGGCATTGCTATGTCAGCGTAGCGCGCTCTTATGGTAGCGCAGTTCAGCTCGCGCATTCGGTTTGTAGCGTAATCTGTTTCCTGCGCAGTCCTTTTGAAGGGTGCGCAGTTGAGAATTCTCTACTTATTTGATAGATGCAACTTTATTTTTAAGACATACAATAGTAAATATCAAAGCAATAAAAACTATCAGAGAATGTACTCGTCTGCGGTCCTGAGCTGTCCATATAAATCGAGGCTCAAAGTGGAGTCACATATCTATAGATGAGATATACATGTGTTAAATAGGGTTTAACAGTGTTAGAAATAGTTTTCTAATGTTTGTGATATGCCACCTAGGTCAAGCTAGTGTTGACTCACAGTTAACTTTTGGTCAATTAGTCAACCCTGGTCAAATCCTAGTCCAATCTAGGTCAAATGTTGACTCAAGGTTGACTTCCAGTCAAAATAGTCAACATTGGTCAACTATGATCAAAATCTAGATCAAATTATCCTATATCAAGCCATTACCTACTTAGATATCTTAACATCTCTAAATCCCTAGAAACAACCCTAAGCTCTAGAATCAAATCCTAAACTAGGATTCTAGCAACATACTCACATTCTTACACAATCTCCTAACCACAACAAAAACTAACCAATATTAGCTTAGGATACCAACCAATATGGTGGGTACCAACACCCATATTAGGATACCATAGGTTATCCTCAAACTAACATCCTAAAATACATTCGATCTCATATAAATCCCATAATCTAAACACTAACATTTAATCCCAAATAAAACCCTATATATCTGAACTAACATCTACTCACTAATTATCCTATTTAACATGAACTAACAAATACACCAACTCTCTAGCTCTCTAACTGATCTGATCTAACATCAAGACACTAACAACCACAATACACTAGCTATCCCACCTCTGAACTAACATCTACTGAACCCCAAAAGCCCATGGCCTATTGCTAAAGCTACTACCTATGCTTGCTGCCTTGTTTCCTGCTGTTGTGCTTGCATAGCATTGCAAGATGCAATGATGCATGCTACAGCTGTTGTTGCAATTGCTCTGCTGCATGCAAGTCATTGTTGTTGCTAATGCTGCCAACAGGGCAACAAAGCCACACTGCACTAGTCTAGCCCTCCCCTGATACAAACTCATTCCTCGCTAATACATCAACCTCTGAACTCAAATATACTAACCTCTGATGCACAAACCAATATAGGACACTCACACTAAGATACTCTAACCAATATCCACAAGCCTATGGCCAAGCCAAAACAAAGCTAATGCAAAACCAAATCAATACAATGCCAAGCTAGGGCTGCCCAGTTGCAGACAAGGGCCAAGGGCCTCTGCTCTGAAACTAAGGGCTAATCCCCTACCTCATATTTGATACAAAAGACTTAACACACACTCCTAACTAATACTTGATCTAGGACAATGACTAGTGATAAAATTATTTCTCACTAACCCTCAACAGCTATCTATAATTCCTCTCAACTGATACCATGTATCAATTCATGGCTGATACATGAGCCCAAAAAAATTGATCAATTGGTTTCCTTTCCCTTCTCTCTAGTCAAACACAGGCCCATGGCCCCCTCCCTTATGATACTCCCAATCTTAACACATCCTACAATCATACTTACAGATATCCATACCAAGACCAGTACTGTATATATACAATATATATATAGTCTGTGGGGCTCATTTACTGTGGGTATCAAGATACTCATGTGCATGTATCCATATTTCCTCTTAAAGTTAGCCTCACATCCCTTTCACTCATAATCCTTTCCCTCTAACTCCTACAAGTGAATCCACACACCATGGGCAGCCTCACTATGGCACTACCCTGCCTCATGGCCCCTGTACTAAGGGACAACCCTCTAATCTTCTTTTTCGAGCAGTGGCTAAGTGCCCTGCTCCTCAACTCATCTGTTTCCCCTACTACTTTACTGCACTCATGGCTCCCTCCTCTTTGGCCACATATATATACATCTATATATATAATACATTCTCAAATTTTATGTGTACATTCAAAGTAAAATACATATCCATAAACATTCATATATCCATAAACATTCATATATATATATATATATATATATATATATATATATATATATATATATATATATATATATATATATATATATATTTTACATTTAGCCTCCAATATCCTCATCTAGTATTCATATATATACCAAACCTATGTGTTAAATCCTAAGACCACTGGGATATCAACTGATACCTAGATAAACTACTCACTAAACACTATAACACTCACTTTGTTGGACACTAGACACATGAACACTCAAACTAACATTCACCCTTTCCTAATATCTTAACTGTACACTAAGATACCAACATACACTAACACCCTATACATAGATTTACACACACATATATATACTATATATATATTATCCTCTCTTCATATGTATACATTGTATACACTCGCATATGTCTACACCAAAACTGCACACATGTATCAGTATAACCTCACTATCTAGGATATTCACTCACCCTTCACTCACATCCTCATATACTAACTGATACTTCACCTCAATTGCCTACTCTATCAACTCATACTGAACCCGAGCCCCAAGCTAAACAAGACCCCAAGATCCCCCTCTCTTCTCCCCTACTGCCAAGGGGCTGCCTGCCCAATTGGCCTGCTACCATACCCGACCCTCTACTTATTGAGGTCAAGTGGCTCAGTTCCAACCCAAAAACATAGATATAATCCTATATCTATACATACATGTATAATGAATGTATAACTCTAACATGTTTACATATGACACACTATAAAGCGGTCCACAAACTCACTACTCAAGATACAAACACCTGTACACACACTCAATAAACTCACTTGTTAAGGAAAAAGGAAACTCTTATATCTACTCTTTAAATAACAGCAGCTAAACCTCCCTTGCACACAAGCTATATCCTATATAAACTGACACTAAGTATTCTGATATATTACATATAATCTGTTGGCCCAATGATTGTATCATATTTTTGAATATGGTTAATCTGTTAAGTTTAGCATTTCATTATTACTAATCTTCATACTATCACTATTGCATTTCTACTTATACTTATACCTTTGGTGATATGTGCTTATTATTTTACTTATTAGTGATATGAGTTTTCATTATATTTATCTTAAATTTAATCTGGTTGTCAAAATCAAAACTATATTTTTAATTGTGGTCATTTAATTAAATTTAATCATTATGATATCACTAACATTTATGCTATCACCTTAGCACTTATATTTAAACTCAACATTGTTCCTAATGTGTATTAAACTTATCATACTTGCTACTATGTATATTGCTTTGTTTGTCTAATATGTATATATAGAAAAGCAATAAGCAAGATCAATGTGGATATATGCAATGAAGAAATCATGGTGGACCAAAGACGAAGGATCACATAAGATTTCTCTGAACCACCCGACGACATCTCCGAAGCCACGCACTCGGGGGTTCCGCTACCCGGTCAGCGGACGGGGGTCAAGGGGGCAGCACCCCTCGTAGGGGGTTCGGGGACGAAGCCTCCGAAAGGTATTCAGTTTTCACAAACGGGACATCTTTGGACAGCTGCCGCCAAGGAAAAAAGCCAGCACCTATCAAAGAAAGAAGCCAAGCCATGCCATCATCACTTCAAGACTCTGAAGAAGCATGCACCTGCTACAGTATTTTTGGAGTCTGTAATAAGTCTTAGGAATAATTGTAAACACAAGAAATGGATGGCAAAATCGAAAGCTAGGGTAGAAATTAGCCCAGGATTATTTTCAGATAAAAATCGGCATACCGACGGTATACTGATTTTGCTTACAGAAAGTTTCTGTCTACAAAATCGGCATACCGATGGAATACCGTTATATACCGATGGTATACCGATTCAGTAACATTAGGAATCCAACGGTCGAATTCTGAATATTTAATGATCCCAACGGCTATATTTCTAGCCGTTATAATTCCAGACCGGTATTCCGACGGTATACCGGTTCATACCGACGGTATACCGATCGCTGACTGAAAATTTGCCTTGAGCTATTTTCAATGTTTTGGTTATAAATAGCCTTGAACCCCTTCATTCAAGGTTGATGTTTTGAGCCTAAAAATTTCTAAACCACCAAAGCCTATCCACAAACAACTTTACAAAGATTTCATTTTCCATCCATAAATTGTGTTAGAGTTATTGAGTTGAAAAGTAAGATCTTCATCTTGTTGTATAAGGAGATCAAAACCTATTATGAAAGGTTAAATTTGGAGAGTCTTCGGATCCAAACTCTCGGTTGAAGTTGGAGAGTCTTCGTATCCAAACTCTCGGTTGAAGTCGGAGAGGCCTTCGGACTAAAGCTCTCCTGTAAAAAGTTGGCGAGTTCTTCGGATCCAAACTCGTGTTGAAGTTGATGAGTTCTTCGAATCCAAACTCGTGTGTAACTATTTACTCAAATAGTAGATTAAAGCCGGAGAGAGTTCCGGGACTGGAGTGCCCATTGGGAGGATACCATGATATATCGTGTGTCGGTATTGTTGTTGCTTTTTCTCTTACACTTATATTTTTAAATTGTCCATTAGTTTGTGCTAAGTGCTTGATTAGTTAGCTTGACCCTATTCACCCCTCCCTCTAGGGTTACTACATAATCTAATTTACATACAAATCTATATACCTATATAGCTATAGGACTGATGTCAAAAGCCAACAAATCACATATACCTGCATTCACATAAACCTTTGATTTACATATCACATTGCATATTACTCTGCCTATGTAGTGCCCCATCCCGCTCAGTCAATCGGAGGAATCAAAACTCCAACGACGTTCGGACTTAGCATTGCAACGGCTGCTCGAAGGCCCGCTCGGTCGAGGTGACTTCTCGTTCAGGTGGGTAGTTTCGGTGAACTTACCTCATCTTAGCCTTCACATAATAAATTGCATGTTTTCAACTTGCACAAGTAGGCTTGATAATAAAAGAGACGAATCCACGTAGATAAGGGAATAATCCCGACGAGTTGAATTGAGTTAGAATATAGAAAGGTCCAACGGTCGGCTTAGAGTTGGTGTACGACGTCCTTTGAAAATGACACTCGGTCCTTCGTCCCGTGGCTTAGGAGAAGGAAAATTTGGTCTTCACCACAAGCTAAGAGTTAGCCTAAGTCATAGGCGTCGCCCGCATAAACGCTTCATAATGCATGCACAGTCCCATCGTCCAAGGCTTGACGCAGTCCTTGCTCGTCAAGTTGCCGCACGATTAAGTTAGGCTAAGTGATTCTAGGCGATCAAAGGCATTCTAAGCACTGTCCCACGTTTTCTACGGTTGTCGATATTACTTAGTTTCACGATCATATAGAGTATGACTTGGGCGGTGGTGTCGCATTGTAATACCCCTAAATTTCTACTAATTTTTTTTAATTATTTTGGTATTATACGACGAGTACGAATACGTAGATACGAAATATTTAATTTTCTTCTAAATTCGTTTTATTATAAACACTTAAATAGCGAATAAATATTTTTCGAAATACTTATATGATAAATAAGTTTTGCTTGTTTTAGTATCATACAATGTTTGCCAAAACATATTTGTTCTATGTTCTTGAGAAAGCTATTTTATTTATTATACAAATACGGTTAGTAATTTTGAAAATAAATATTTATGTGAATACTATTTGCATGCGAGTACGTATATGCAAGGTAGTATATTTTTATATATACAAAGTTTTCTAGTATAGATTTTCCTATAGAAAGTATTTTTATATAAGGTAAATATTTTATCGTGTTTGAGCACGAAAAATATTATACCGTAGTTATTTTAAAAGGATTATTTTTATTTATAAGTAATAATTCAGAAATTTTTTGTTTTATGTAAAATTTTATTTATACGTCATTTAATGAAATTTTGTTCATTTATATATAGTAAATTTTCAAAATTATTTTATCTTAATAAAAAACTATTTTGAAATTATTTTCTGTTAATATTTAATAATTGTAGTAATTTTTGAAATTAATTATTATTGTTATTATTATAAAGATAATTCAAAATTCGTGGATTTAATGTTTGATCATTTATAGTAAATTAAATTTAATTTGATATTATTTTTATTTTAGTTTAAACTTATGGATATTTATCTAGATACGGATTTGATTATGAATTATCGAATCGGTTGTTTTTGTTTTAAATTAAAAAGACGAATTATCCAAAGGAGGGTTTGAAATTCCTAGTCCATATCAACCTAGGAGTCCACCTCCTATATAAGGAGAGCCTCCACATTGTTTTCCTCCACCATTATACTCCACAAATATTTCTCCAACCCTAACCTCGTGCATCGTGTCCGTGTCCCCTCCCCGTCCAATTCTTATTCCACAATTACATATACATTCTATTATTTTCGTATCAGACACCCCCGACACAATCAAATTCCTACCCCTAATCATGTCCGCAGTCACCCCGACGAGACCTGCCTTCTCCGACCCAGGGCAATCGATACCACCACCACGCTCGATCCAACCCGACCACAATCCAGAGCCGCGGCTGCCACCTGACCTCCATCAACTGCACCATCATCGTCATCACAACAAGAACCATCCCCGACTAGCCTCCTGTTCTCCTCGCGGCTGCATCCAGCAGGCCGATTATGACTCTGCCACCACACCGCTTCTATCTCACCACCACTTCCAAACCCCTCTCCGCTATCTCTGTCGTCTCCGACTATACACCATCGCCTGTAGAGACCATCACCGATCTGTTCGCTCAGTCAAGCACAGCCGTCCACCACCAGTACGAACCCCATCTCATCTCTACCAAGCCATTGGCCCCCGGATCACCGCCACTAACAACCGAACCTAGTCCGGCCGACCAGATCCCGTCCACCCAAACTAACGTCACCAAAACCACCACCGCCACCACTGTCGCCGGCGCCCACTCGCCGGAACATATTAAAACCCAAAACTCACAACAACAGAAAAAGAGAGAAGGAAATACACCGCCACCACCCTCCTTACATCCGCTCGCTTCCTTCCACACTGTCGCCCGCCTCGTCAAGATGTCTCCAAGCCATAAGTCGCCGCCGCCTCCGGCTAGGTAGTGCCGCACCCTCCGTCCGTAGCCGCCACGTCCTAGCGCCATGGCCGCCGCCCTTCCCACCGCTGCCTGCTCTGCGTAGCCGCCAACCAAGCCGCCCGCGTCCACCGAGAAACCCCCTTTCTCTGCCGGCGCGCCACCGCCCCTCCTTCCGCTGACTGCCGCGAGCATCCGACTCCCGCAGCGTCCGTCGCCCCCTTCGCCCCCTTTTTTTCGACCTCCCGCCACCCACTCTAACCTCTCTCCTCTGCCTCTCGCTCTCCTTCCCTCTCAATCGTTGTTCCCTTTCCCTTTCTTTTTCTGCCTTTCATTGCTTCTCTCTCTGTTAATAAATTCTCTGGTTACTTTATTGTTCCACTTTCTTTTTGGTTATTTGGGTTTGCTTTCCAACGCCTCTTGGTGCTCCTTGTGGAGCTGCTGTAGTATTTTTGCTTTGTAGGGGTTTAGTGGACCCACAATTTTTGTAGGCCGCATGGGTTTTTCCCAAGCGCCACTTGGAGCCGCTCAGCTCCTCTTTCTTTGAATAAATCGTTTCATTGCTTTTAAATTTTTTTTTACTTTATTAGTTTTCTTTTTGAAGACTGTTACTTGCTTAGTTAATAGCATTAAATACCTTATCTTATTAATTAGTGTATAGTTATGTATATAGTAGAATATTAGCTAATGCACAATGTATGCATGTCTATATGTATACTCTTTAGTATTATTGAAATATTTAGTATTAATTATACTGTTTTACTAAATAAATACGTATTAAATAATTTTTTCAATATATTAATATATATTTTCATGGTTTTGTAAATATGGTTTGAACTATAAGTTTGACAAAATTAGGTTTTAGCCCAAATAAACGATTTTCTAAATTTTCATGTTTTATCTAAAACTATTTTACCTATAAAAATATAGCTTTATTTACAATTGATTTCCAAATATAGTTTTCGAATATTATAAGTAATTTTCTAATATAGTTTAACTGCGTAGAGTTTTTTTCGATATATGTTTTCTAGAATAAATATAGATATTTATCTATATCAAATCTCTTCGTTTATCTAATCTTATTCATGATCAATCGTTCGTTCCTATCCTTTTCTGAACTTTCGAACTTCATTATACCGTCCCTAGCCAATAGGATCGTTCCGAACCCAATGGTACGATCTTTCCCATTGATGGAGATTATCTTGCGTACTTTTGGCATCTACGACTATTTTGTGCCAACACAGTCATACGCGCATCAACTGCAACCAACTCAAGTCCATGCCATCACCCGAGGCCGTCATGCGTAGTTGTAACATCGCAGACATACTCCATGCCACATGATCATAGCACCTTACCAGGCGACACACCAGGCAAGTATACCTTGCTAATTTACTGTCATATTATTTATTTTTTGCATTATTTACTTTGTTTCATATTGTTAGTTTACTTTGTTATAAACTGCGCGTCCAAGTCATACTTGGGTGTAAGCGACTCTATTAGTCGTTTTGCTTTACTATATGCATGTTAACTTAGTTTTAGTAGACTACCTTCTTCTTGGGGGATATCCTTATATCTCCTTTGGCCATGACACTCACACTACACGGTTTGAGACATTTTGCTAGAGACACGACTTATGGATTGGCCATCTCTAAAGTCGTGTGACGGAAGATCTTCGTAACTGCTATGACTAGGATTTTAGAGACTCAAGTAGTTACAAAGCTGGACAGGTTATGGACGTAACTTGGACAGTGGGGAATATTGGGGGAGGACAGTCGCTAGTGCATATGGGAATCCAAACAGGTAAACCACAGTCTCCGGATGGAACTGTGGCAATTTATATTTGCAGATGCTTCCTGACGTTTTGGACGTTACGGACGGATACGTATGACTGGATGCCAGTTGCGTACTTATAGCCTAAAATCTCACCCATGCGCATGAAAGTTGTCCTCTAAATTACATAATAGATGGTTAGCATTCCCTTTTGCATATTGGTGTCTAGGAGAGTCTTGCATATTATTATTATTTTGACAGTTCATATTAGCTTATTCTTCCTGTATCTTGTTACGTCCCTCTGAGGACCTGGTTATTCCCCAGGTGTGTGTTCATGTCTTCCGCAGGTATCCTAGCCGGGATCGTGGTCTTCTCCATTTATTCGAAGATAACGTTACTTGGTTCCTCCTTGCTACTTCCACTTAGCCTTTTATATATCATGTACTTCTTCCTTTTTATTTTAGTTGGTAGTGGATTTGTCTCCGCCCAACTACATGTAAAACAAACAAATTCTTACTTATTTCTATGAAAGCTTGATTTTATTTTGTGGATGAGATTAGTTAGTTGTGGTTTACTATATTTTACAGCTTATGTGTACATACAAGGCCCCTGTACTTCGTATGTATACAGCTGGCATGTCTACGTACTTAGTCCTACGTATTTTGGGACTGGGGCATTACACGCATAGAGTTCAAGTTGGTTTAAGGCACGATGTCACGGACTTAGTGTTTCTAAGGCATGGGCTACGATTGATTCATTGAGTTTAAAAAAAAGGGCTTCAAATAGTTGTTCCTAAGTTGAATGAAATGATAGGACAAGAAAGAATAATGCTCGCGACTATGGGTCGTCGAGGCAGTCTCAGATGTGAGAAGTACTGAACTAGGCCCTAAAAGATATGGTAACACTAGAGGTAGAATGACTGTGTGAGATGTCAGTTTGAGTTGAGTCTTGCATGGTCATGGACAACTTATCGACAAGGTGAGTTTGTTTCTCGAACGATGACCAAGGCGGCCAACGGAACCATTTTGATAGAGACATTATTAGTAGTGCTGGATGACCGTACGGGTTAGGCGGGGACTTGTAGCGGAGCTCGCTACTCGCGCTGGCAAGGGGCGTCCGTCTAACAAATGCTACGGAGTCCAGGATAGCGCTGGGCATTAGTGACCAAGATCATATAGATGAGTCGGCATGGCGGCAATCCGCATGTGTGCCTTTGGATTGAGTCAAGTTGAATGTGTACGTACAATTAGAACACAATATTAGGCCTAAGATTTGGCTTCAATGTAGGCGACGTGCTTCGGCACGAGATGTGGCGTCGAGTCTTAAGTTGTTGACATATAAGTTATATGAGTTGGATTTGAGTCGTTTCGAGTTTAAGTCAGAAAATGCCGCAAGGCAAAGTCGGTTGGGTGAAATAAGTTCACAAGTCTTGATTGGGTCAGTTGGTGATTAAAGTAGAAAGGGTCGCGAGGCGGCGATATGGTTAATTCACACTAAGTTGCGAGGCATGACAAAATGGACTTGTAGCACGGTCACGAGAAAATTGGTTACTATCGCGTAGTCGCGTCTCTGATTTTGGGCCGTAAGGCAAACACGACTTGATATGTTAACATTGTTGGTACAAGAAGGGTCTAAAGGCAAAATATGTGTTGGCATTGTTGTTGCAAGCACGGGATGGTCTAAAGACACAAAATAGACCAAGGCATCTGTCCTAAAATTGATCCTAAGGCAAGAGTAGAAAGACAATCGTAAAAGGATTTTGTTGCACAAAGTAAATGAACGTGCAGGTTTTGTATGGGTGGACAAGGAGCTCATTCCACCAGTACAGTTGAGTACTGACACCTACACAGTTTTTATGTACAGGTACAAGTAGAAGCTCGTGGTGCGGAGCTCGCTTGGATGCGTCGAGGCATGGAGTTCCTTAACGATTCGTAGCGTATGGCCGCGTGGAGTCAAGACTTATACGGGACAAAATGTATGGGCGTCGCCTCTCCGAAGCATCCGCTGGTTCAAGACTTATATTGAAAGATGAGAGAGAGCTTAGTGACTTGTAATGTGAGAAGAGTGAGCTTAAGCGAGCTTGAGTGAGCTTGAGTGACTTGTAATCTTGGCCTTGCGTCCCTTTGTAATCCTTGTTTTGATATCAATAAAATGCATCTTTTGAATGACTTGTGTTTTGTTCTAAATTTCTGCTGGCATATTCAATATCTCTGCTTGGGACTTCTGTGCGACGACCTCGTCGCAGCCGCTGTAATCGGCCGTTATGGAACCCGCCTTTCACGAGCGCAATTTAGGCTCGTGCGGCATCACGCCTTAGCGAGGATGATCGCTCCTACGGGAGCGGGGCGTGACATAATGGTATCAGAGCACGGCTTTACATCCTTGGACTTCGATTGAATTCTTTAACTCAATGTTATTTTCGCAAACTCTAAAGTATTACTTCCACAAAGTTGATATCGTTGGTGCGCACTCTCTCAAATGTCCCATGGGATGTCTATAGAATAAGTCTAAGTAATTTGCAAAACGTAGGAAAACAGTTTTTTACAAAAATAAAAAGATGGTTCACGTGAAGGACGGTTGGCTAAGTCGGGCTGGACATATACACCAAAATTGGATCGACCTTAGCAAAAATCGAGTGCAGAAATTAAATAGTGTCGAACAAGAATGTGTTAAACTTGATTTAGTAAATAGGATGATTATCGATAGGGGTGATATCGAACGACGATGTTATCGTCAATGCGATATAGATGAGTGTGCTTGAAATTTAAGAAATCATTCGGACGAAAATTCGAGGAAATAGATTGTGAATCGAATGATAAGTTGAGGATTTGTTGAATAACTTCATCCCTGAGGGGTATATGCGATAGCCTCAGGGAAGTCGATCGATCGGTTGAGGATGCGGGGTGTCGATGAGTCTATCAACAAGTGTCGCGTGCATACAAAGCCCTAGATTGAGTATCATTGGTTAAGTTGTTGTAGTCTTGAGATTTGATAAGTTGATTCGAACAAAAGTTAGAAATGATAAGCACGGGATCGAGATTGTGCAAGTATGAAATGTGGAAATGATAGAGTAGACAAATCAAATTGAGAAAAAGTTAAGGTATAGCGAATGGATAATTTGATCAAGGAAATTGATACGGATCGTAAATGAAAAGTTAGCACGACTGAAAAATAGCATGCATGAAAGGTTTGAATTTAAAGTTACAAAAATGACACTAAAGATTGGAATGAATGTTGCTCGATGATTTGAGTTAGCAAGAAATGATGCAAATTGAGGAAATACGTTGCTCGATGACTTAAGATAGACGGATGAACAATACGCGAATTTGGGTTTGAGAAAATTGATTTTGTGAATGATTCGAGGGATAATGATCGAACTTGAATTTGAATGTTGAGGAGATTATCCAGTCGAACGATAGCTTCATTCGCACGACTCGAAATTCATTGCAAAGGAAGATCGTCAGGTTACGCATATCATCGATGGTATTGAGGCGTATCAAAGATCGATATACGATAACTAGGGGCCACTCTAATTCGAGAAATGACGATCGTGCAAGTGTTATTGTTCTGACGTATGCTATACTTAGGATTTTGAATGAAATAAATGTGGATGAAAACAGAAGAGTCTTGATGGTTACGCGGATAACCACAGCATCGACATTCTTGTCTTGCGCGAGCGTAACTCCGGCCTCGCACATGCGTCACGTCAGATTTGGGGCGATCGTTCCACATGAGAGCTGACATGGTAATTCATATCGCAGGAATAATCAAACTCGAAAAATCAGAACATGGCAATTTAGATTGCTTCGACTCGTTGGTTTGATACGAAGGTAAATTCGAGGATTTGTAGGACTTGTGATTTACGAATGAATAAAACTTGAGGATTGAGTAGGTCCAATCCGTGCGTCGAGAATGAACTAGTCTAGACACAAACAAGAGTTACGCCCTGATGAGGATTGAGTAGGTCCAATCAGCGGATGTGGAAACTCCTGGTCTTCTACAACTGCTCCGAAGTAGACTCCCTCTGGACTCTCTGCAATCCGTCTGCTGATCTCGAACGGCGGAACTCCAGACGGGCTGAAAATTGCCTTCCCTTCATGGCAGTCTATTACGGCAAACTGCTCACTCATCCAATCGATGCCGAGGACTATATCAAATCTGAACAATGGCATCACTAAAAGTCGAGCCCTAAGCTCCTGCCCAGCTATTGTGATAGGGCAATCCACTATCTCACTAACTGGCACTACCCCTCCTCCTGTTATAATCCGACAGTTCCTCCTAGTGGGCTTGGGTGTGAAGTCGTGTCTATACAGAAACTCATATGATACAAAGCTATGTGTGGCTCCAGAATCAAACAATGCAATAGCAGGAAATGAATATATGATAACAGAACCTGTGGTAACATCTGGAGCTGCCTCCTCCTCCTCAACTGCGGCCATGACGTAAGCACGTCCCCGCTGTGGTCCTCTCCTCTGCTGCTGCTGGTGCTGTGCAAATCTCTGCTGCTGAGGTGGTAGAGCCGGTCTTCCTCTCTGGGGTGCAGCAGGCAGTGCTCTGGGTGGTGCAGGTGGTGATCCTCCTGCTCCTCTAGGTCCTCCTGTAAGTCGAGCTGCAGCCTGTGGACAGTCCCTCATCTGGTGTGCGTCTGATCCACAGAATAAGCAGAGTCTGAACCTTTTACGACACTCGTCGAAGCGGTGACCCGGCCGGTAACAGAATGCACAGGTAACTGCCTGCTGCTGTCTCTGAGGCGGATGTGTAGGAGCTCTGGCTGGACGGTGATGTTGCTGTGTCGGCTGCTGTGTCGGCTGCTATGGCTTCGCCTGAATCTGAGCCAGGTCCCTCTTCGCTGGTGCCTGGAAACTGCTGCTGCCAATATCCCGGTCCCTCTTCAGCTTTGGCTCTGCCTCATTCTCTACAGCCTGAGCAATCTTGAGAATGCTTGCATACGTCGTCGCCTGACTAATCGCTACCGTGTGCCGCAGCTCCCTGGTGAGGCCCATCTTAAATCTCCTAGCTCGGTCCTCCGGTGCTCTGACTAGGTTCTCCGCGAGCCTGCTGAGTCTAGTAAACTCTGAAGTGTACTTCGCAACTGTTATGGTCCCCTACTGCAGCGTCTCGAACTGCATCCGAAGCTCATTCCGCTCCACATAGGGGAAAAACTTCTCCTTGAACAGAGTTTTGAAATATGCCCAAGAAACCAGAGGCTCAGCTAATTGGGGCTCCTCTCGATACCAAGTCCTGGCAAGGTCGAAAAGCCGCATACTCGCCACCTCCACCTTCAAGTCATCCGGGATCCGTGCCATCTTCAATGTCCTCTCCGTATTCTTCAGCCACTCGTCTGTATAGACGATCCCCCCGTTGCCCCAAAAGTCCATCGGGCAGAGATTCTGGTACTCCCTGGCCGTCCCTGGTCTCAATGCTGCTGGTGCTGCTACTGGAGCTGGTGCTGTCGGCTCTCTGGTCCTGAGCGCATCAACAACTGTCGCCCGAAACTGCACGACCTGGTGGTTCTGGGCCTCCATAAATTGCTGGAACATAGCCATCATCGGAGCGCCGTCAAAAGTCATCATCGGGGACAGCGGAGGAAAGATAGGAGGCGGTGGCGGAAGCTGATCTAACGGAACGTCTGGTACATACTGATCCGAGCTGCCTGCAACTCCTGACTGATCAGCGATCTTCCTCGTAGCGACCATCCTACAACAAAAGAAACTTCGTGATTGATAAAAACCTAACCTACAAGTAATGTAGATGTTTATATAATATCTATATATATCCGATGTACCCGATTTTATATGCTGTGATTCAAGTTTTCCTAGTGTAATCAAGTCCCCCAATAGTACACTAATACCTAGGTACTATTAGGATAGACCTGCATAGGCCACCACTAAAAACATGTCACAACCCGCTCCCGAATAATCGGACACGAGTCGGACACGCCCATCCTTCGTCGTTAGACACGACGAAGTAAGCTGTACAAAATCTAGGAAAATCTAACCAGAAAAACATGACAAGTACAAATCACAGCATCTATAGACGAATTCCAGAATCCAGATACATGTCTCAAAGTTATTACATTCCAGCAAATAAAAGTAAAGTATGATAGTCTCAATACAAGAAAATATAAACTACTAAAGGTAATGCAGTAGGCTTCTTCAGCCTCTAAGTCAAGAGCAACTCCAGCTGGCTCTACTGCATCTACTGGCTCTCGGCCATAATAGGTATCACACAAAGCCTCCATCTCACCTGCAACATATCCTAGTCAGGAGCGGAGCAAAGTATAGTTCTAGGTAATGAACAAGAACATAATATGGAAATGAGTACAGGAAAACATGAAAATGAAGTACAGGAAATGAACATAAAAGTACAGGAAAGTAGGTACAGGAGATAAAGTACAGCAACTACAGTACAGGAATGTAAAGTATAGGAAATATAATATACAGGAAATATAATGTACAGGAATGAAACTATAATCCTGAAGTACAAGACATGACAAGTGCACCATGTTTAAAATACAACTAGCCTATATGACCGGCTGGGGTGACTACAGGAGCATGTACAGGAGTACATGAATATGGTACGGCTTAGGGCCCGCGTGCACGATGCGAGGCTTAAGCTATCTACATGAATATAGTAATCGGGATTTGGTCACATAGCTAGTATATTTCCCCACCCGACACAAGTAAGTACAAAAACAGGAAATACAGGAGTACAAGAGTACAGGATATCGTGTCACGACGTGTCACAAGAAGAGGACAAGATATGTAAATGCACAAGACCGTAGAAAAGTACTTGCCTTGCTCTGGGACGGTACAGGTAATCAGTGGAGCTAGATGTCCTCCTGGTTTATTAAGTACAAGTTGGTTAACATCTAAATAATTACTGACTAACCAATTACAGCTATTATTTTGCCCTAAACATGTGATGTAATTACTTACCAAGGTTTAACAGTAAGGGTTGTAGGATTATAAACATATGGTTCATTTCCTAGAAGTGACATTGCTACACTACTAAATTTATCCAAGAAAATATTATAGAAAAACAAGACAGCCCTAAACATTATGTGTGAAAACTAACTTAGTGTAAAGGGAGGAATTTGAACATAAATATACTAAAATTTAGGATTGAAAGATCAAAAATTTCCCACAAATGTCTATCCTTATACACCAAGACTTAGACTGAGAACAGTGTCTTATTTCTAATGTAACAATGCATTGAGATCAGATTCTCAGGTTTACAGTTATCAAGACAGTGCATAGGTCCCAGGTTTACCAATATTGTATATACAGCCAATTGAGCCAAAATGATGCTTATGTTAGTTTCAGTCTCACAAACTGAATCAAACATTGCAAATGTGGTTTCCGGTTCCTCAACTGAATTAAATACTGCAGTTAAAATCCCAGGCTGAACCAAGAACTATAGATGTTATTTTAGGTTTATAAAACTGAACCAACTCTGCACATAAATCTCAGATTTCATCAATTGAATCAAATACCCAGGTTCCTAAGTCTATCATGATTCATTAAATCATTACCAAAGCACACACATTACTTGTTATACAAAAATAGGCTACATTCCTACTGACAGTAGACTAGGGAAAATACCACACTAGTTTGTGATATCAGGACATATGTTAACCACTGTTATCCTACACTCAATCTCCAACTGAATTCAGCAATTTGCCAATATGCAAAATGTAACAGTGAGTTAATATATGATGAGGGTACTGATAGCCTTAAACTAGGATAAATTAAAGTAATAAACATGTCTTAGGCACTGGCATTGTAGGGTGAACAAGGGGCTATATGATGTCACATATCAAATCAGTTAACTAACAACTTATTCGAATTAAAAACCAGTCTATCACCACCCTATCTAGTTCTTAGGTTCTCTAAATGAATCAACATTGATATATACAATCTCAAGTTCAACTAATGACCCAACACAGATACGTGTAATCTCAGGTTCAACTAATGACCCAACACAGATACGTGTAATCTTAGGTTTATATCAATGCTCACATTATAATTTGCAAACTGAACTGGACTTCATCTATTGGTCTACCATGACTGCCATAACTATGTGAAGCACAATCTAACTATAAACTGAACTCAAAAGGACTAGACTGATGCTATCAAACCAGAGTTTAGGCATCCCTTGCCACAGCCACAACCACTCTTAATCTAAAAATGGCCTACTTCGAGTATAACTTCCAACACTGACTCACAGTCCAGCTTAGTTTCAGTCCAGACAAAACCAAGAATCAATCTCCCCAATGTATCAAAAATAAAACACGATTCAATTTATGTCCTGTTAATAAGCAGGATTTGAACAAGACACGATCACCACTGATTCCCAGGTTTACCTGACAATTATGTAACACATGGATATCATTTAAAACTGGAACCCGTAGATAATTCGACAACCAAATCAAAGTGGAAATTAGTTCACAAGTACTTGACACTCAAGTAGGATAATAACTGTCAAGGATTTAGAAGATCAGATGAGAAGGCTCATCAGTGATACTCACAACAGGGAATAAAATATATACTTCTATGTACAGTGAAGTGCCTGAATCAATCTAAATAAGAGTCTCCTAGTTATGATGCCTACTCTGGCATGACCCACAGTAAATTGCTCAAAATAAATGTTCTCAGGACTCAACAGAGCAGTATTCAAAATTTAAATAACAATGCAAACTTATGCCTAATCTAACTCACTGTTTTCTAATACACTGCCTTTTTCTATCATTCAATTATGAATAGGTAAAAACCTAAGTTTTAGAAATTACCTGATGAAGATAGGCTTTGATTGCACTTGGTGTCACAATTTGGACATCCAACTGCTCCCCAAACTTCTGAAACAATAGATCGAACAGGTGCAGGAGTAAAAACAGGGAAACACATCACTAATAATTCATACATTGCTCTAGGCAAGACACAAGGGTTAGTATCAAATAATCAGAGAATCGGATACTCACTCTCGTATCCAACTCAAATCCACGATCTGCTCAACGTGTCTGTGCAACTAGATCCAGTTCAATACTTCCTATTAACATCAATAACTTCGAATAAAAGAACAACAAGCAATATCAATTCAAATTTTTAAGGGAACTTCGGTCAGGACTCACCAAAGTCGATTTCGAATTGTAGATCGGAGAAGGATCTTCGAATCCTCTGCAATCTCTGGACCCAAACCTCTCGATCTGAAGTTTTGATCGGAACAACAAATTAACACGAGTTGGGGAGAATGAGTGCAAGAGGATTAAAATCAAATCATCATGAGATGGAGTGCAGGATATCGAGACCGAGACTAACTGGTGATCGCCGAAGAATATATCGAAGCTGTGCTGTGCTGAGCAAGCGTCGACGCTGGATGGATCGATCGGTTCAGTCATCGAAGAAAATTGCACGCGCCACTGCCTTCATCGCCATCATCTGTAGCCTTCTCTCCAGGAATTTAGGTTAGAATTTGGAAATCAATGGAGAAGGTGAGTTGGGAGGAACTCAAAATTAATGAACCGAATGAAAACTCAGAGGAGGAAGTGATTTAAATAGGTGGTTAAGGAAGACTACTGGCGGGAAAATGAAGAAAGCTACAGTAGTAGTTTGTTAGAGCACATGGCTCAGCAACAATTCAGTTGGGGAAAGAAATAGAATTCAAATTTCATTCTTCCTTTAGGAAGAATAATAAGGAGAAGAAGAAATTGATATTAACACTCTAATGGGCCTTGGCACATCAGGACAACCCATGGACTATCCATAATGAAAAATTTGATCAAACAAATTAAGCCCAATCTATTTAGTTAAACCAAATTTAATAATTATAAATAAAGTTTATAAAAACATTTTATATTATAAAAATAATACTAATTTGAAGAGGTGGGGTTACAAATTCTCTCCCCCTAAAAAACTTTTGTCCCCGAAATTAAAGGATATCAAAATGAGGAAAGATATAACAGAGTTGATCACAATATTCCAATCATTTATTAAAATTGGAAAATCCAACAACTAGAATACAATCAAAGGAATAGACTAGGATAGCGCTCCCGCATCTCATCCTTACGCTCCCATGTGGACTCTCCCGGGGAGTGATGTCTCCACATGACGCGTATAAGTGGAATAGTCTGATTTTGCAGGCGCTTCTCCCTCCGATCAAGGATCTCCACTGGCTGCTCCTCATAGGTCAAGCTCGGACCCACCTCTAGCTCTGAATAGTCCACCACATGGCTCGGATCTGGAATGTAGCGTCGAAGCTGGGACACTTGGAAAACGTTGTGCACTTCCTCCAAGCTAGCTGGAAGCACTAGTCGATATGCCACCTCGCCAATCCGCACAGTCACATCGAAAGGCCCGATGTATCTCGGACTGAGCTTTTTGCCTCTGTCGAAACGAATGACACCTCGGGTCAGCGAGATCTTCAGGAACACTCTATCTCCAAATGCAAACTCCAGTGGCTGTCTGCTGCTGTCCGCCCAGTACTTCTGCCGATCCTATGCTACTCTGAGACGCTCCCTGATCAATCTGATCTTCCAAGCTGAGTCTACCACCATCTCTGGTCCAAGTAAAGCCCTCTCGCCAACGTCATCCCAAGATAAAGGTATGCGATATCTCCGCCCATATAGAGCCTCGAACGGTGTCATCTCGATGCTAGCCTGATAACTGTTGTTATAGGCAAACTCCACTAGATGCAAATGATCCTCCCACGAGCCACCGAAATTAAGTGCATAAATCCACAGCATGTCATCCAGTGTCTGAATGGTCCTCTCGGACTGCCCGTCCGTCTGTGGATGATAGGCGATGCTGAACTTCAACAGTGACCCCAAGTTCAGTTGTAGACTCCTCCAGAAGTGTGATATGAAGCGGTTGTCCCTGTCTGAAACTATGCTCACCGACACCCCATGAATCAGCACAATCTGCCGCATATAGAGGTCTGCAAGCTTCTCGGTCGACAGCCCAACCTTGAACGGAATGAAATAAACAGACTTCGTCAGTCTGTCCACGATAACCCAAACAGCATCCTTGCCACTGGGCGTACGCGGTAAACCAGGGACGAAGTCCATGGTGATGTGCTCTCACTTATATTCCAGAATCGGTAAAGGTTGGAGTAGTCCTGCTGGTCTCTGGCGCTCCGCCTTGACTTGCTGGCACATAAGGTATCTGGAAACAAATCTGACAATCTCTCTCTTCATCCCATACCACCAAACATACTCTCGCAGATCCTTGTACATCTTGGTAGACCCGGGATGAATAGAATACTGCGACTGGTGTGCCTCCTGCATCACCTCCTCCCATAGATCCTTGGGCACACACAACTGGTTCTCATGCCTCAGGGACCCATCCGCTGTAATTGTGAAGTCGTCGAGCAATCCTGTCTTTGCCTGGCCTCTGAGACAACGGAGCCCCTCATCTAGAAACTGGGCTTCCTTGATCTTCTCTAACAGTTTTGACTGAATCTGCATGTGCATCAGCTGCCCTCCAACTCCTGGAAGAACAATCTCAATCCCCAAACTCTCGAGATCCTTTAGAAGATGCCGGTCCATAGTGAGATACATAGCAACAGGATATCGACTAAGAACATCTGCCACCACATTCGTGTCACGACCCGCACCCACTGTGAGGGTACGAGAACGTAACAACGCCCAGCCTACGCCGTAGTGTCGGCGGTAGAACGCTGTCCTAGGTCAATCATCTAACAATTTAAAAGTACCTGTACAGTATATACCCTCCGAATGGAGGTGACATAGCAATATACAGTCTCAATCACATCTAAGGCAGAATGATAAGATAAAAGATAGATAGATAGATACTGGAATAAAAGATCCACAGGATACAATCAGAGAGAGAGTCTAAGTGTCTACTGCTATACAAAATAGAACATCCAGCTCAATACAAGTCTAATACTGAATATGAAAGAGTATATATATACAATTCTGATCTCAGAAGACAGAAATAGTAAAATTCTAGACTAGGGAGCCTCAGTCTCTAAACTAGTAGATCAGGCTAAAAATCTGGGTCACACGAGCCATCTACAGCTGTCCCATCGAAGGTGTCTATGCAGGCCTCATCCTCATCCTCTGTAATATTTTCAACAGGTCCAGTCAGGACAGGAGCGAGCACAAAACATCTCACGCAGTTCATATCAAGTTAGAAAATATAAAGCATGCAATAGAGTAAGGTACATGAAACGCTGAAAGAAGAATGCATATGAAAAATAGTAGAGATTTGATAATAAAAAATATCTATATATAATAAGTAAGAACTGTAAGCAACATATGATTTAGAGCACAATATGGTTATGTAAACGGGTTAGATTATACAATAAAATGGGACTCCTTTGTACGTGGGTGTACAATGGACATATACAATTTCTTATACAATAGGATTGATCACATAACCACTTCTACTCTCCCTCCCCCAATCAATACACAAGGATCCAATTCTGTTACGTTACCTTATACAATGGCTTGTACAATGGCTTGTACAATGGCTTGTACAATGGCTCAATGTGATAATGAGAGTACAATATGCATAATGAGTGTACAATGATAAGGGTATTCAATAAATACAATATGTAAGTGAAACGCACATCACAATATGTATTTAGTGAATACAAGAAGATAACATCTCAGAAGAAGATTCATATAGTACCAATCCGTGATAATGATCGTATCAGCATCAAGTACAGTAATCTAGAGCAAGAATGTAAATCCAGACAAGTATGAAACGGTCAGAGAATGTACTCGCCTGATCTCCTGAGTGTCTGAAGAGAATATACTGTCCGAGGAGTGGTGTCTGTCTCCTATAAAATAGTACAAGTCACAACAAGTCTAAAATAAGAAAATAGACTGCTACAATGCATCTACATGAGTCTAGGTCAAACTAGGCCAAGGTCAACTCTGGTCAACCAAGAAGTCAAACTTAGGTCAACAAGTCATTCTAGGTCCAACTAGCCCAAACTAGTCTAAACAAGGCTAAACAAGTCTAATCTAGTCTCTCTAGTCAAACAGACATACACAGGCCATAGGCTATATCATGCCTATAGGCTAATCCATAATACATGACTACATGATATTATCTACACCTAAAAATACTACTCATGTGATATGTTATCTAACACAATCATAGAATACACTAGCATTAGGTTACCCATATACCCATACACAGGTATAGGCACATCACATATATATACATACATATAGATATAGGTTTAATACATGTATACATATAGATATACATTATCCTATATATATATATATATATATATATATATATATATATATATACATTACATGTATAGGTATACACACATTAATATATATGCATAAGTATATAGAGAGGGGGAAAAGTAATGTGTGTGTGTGTGTTGTGTAGGGTGTGAGAGATGTGAGAGTGTAATGTGTGTGTTAAAGAGAGGAACAAAGTGTGTGTCTAACAATGAGTGTGAGGGTGTGTATGACATGAATGTTTCATGAGAGGGTCAATGTGTGTAGAGCCTGAACATGGAGTGATACATGACACCTGTGTGTGTATTCATTAAGAGAAAAGTGTGTGAAAACCTGGAATCAGTGAGGTGAACAGGAAAAAAGGAAAACAGTGAAGTTTTTAGGAATCAGGGAAATACTCTAGTGTGAATCAATACCATGTATAGGAATAACATTCAACATGGTATTAAATCATGAAGCTAGTATTAAAAGGGAAGGAAATCATTTCAGGTATTTGGTTTAAGGAAGGAATCAAACTCAGGTTTGTGAAGTTGATTGATAGTTTAACAAACTAAAGCATTTAATCAACATGAATCTAAACTCCAAAAATCAGTTTAAAAGGAAAGAAATCAAAAGGCATTTATAATCAACTCAACCTAAATTCGAATCCCTTAATCATTCTCAGATTTTTTGTTGTTTCTCAGGTTTCACATTCTCAGGACTCCCCAATCAGTCCATGTGTATCACCAATCAACGGATTTGAATGTGATGAACAGAAGTTTCAGTTAACCTAACTCAGTTTAGTACTTAACCCTAGTGAACAAATCAGTAAAATAATACCATGTAACTTAAGATTAACATGAAATCTAAAAATCACAAATTGTTTTAAAAGGGAAATCAAAATCGGGTTTAAGACTGAATGCATGTATCAGTCAACACATTCATAAATCCAAATTGAAACCCAAAACCTAACATGAATTCAACCTAGTAATGACTAGCACAGGGTATATGGGTTAACATAACAATTTAAAAATCACTGAACTCAGATTTTAGGAGAAGGGACTGTTTCTCCAGAACTGAGTATTCAGTTCAGTCCCAACCCACTCGAAATCAATCTTTTAAACATAAAACCATAATTCAACTCAGGTATCATTCAAAACCAAACTCAGGTTTTCATATTGCTGAAAATAACTTAAACAACATCAAATTCAGTTATTAGACTGTAAAAAGGAAAGGAAAGAAATCAATGTATCAGCCATTAAACAGTTTTCAGTTCTTCACTGAAAACAGTCCAAAAATTAGGCCAAAACTCCACCAAACCCACTGGAATTTGACACCCAGTTAGAACACAAGTAGGAAATCAATATTAGGCTAAGAACCAGTATTTAACAGCATTAAAAATCAGAAAAATGCAAATTAAAAAACTGAGTTCAACTCAGTATCAGAACGTATCAGCTAACAAGGGAAAATTCAAATCTTCGAATGCAAATAGCCATCAAAATCATAATCAATGCGTTGGTAACTAGTGTAGCATATGTACGCATGTCGTGTGAGTCATTTTGTGTCCAAAAACTATGACACAGACGTGTCCAACACATTGCAAACACGTGGGGTGCACCCAGTGTTGTACAGTGTCGTGCACGCATGCACTCGAGTATAGGACACGACACACGACACTTCGTGTCACGTGTACACACCCACGTGGTCGCCTATGGTAGGGCTACACGTTGGATAGCCTGATACATGTCCACGACGTGTCTACAGAGGACACGGACACGTGTTTGTGCGTGTCTGTGCACGTGTTCAGTCGCCTGTGCGCGACAGCGCACGGCCAGTGCGGCCCCGATTTCTCCGTGCACAGACCACGAGACGCTCCCAAACTTTGGGAGCAGGAAGTCAGTCAATGCCCCTCAACCCACACAAATTTTTAGATCAAAAGACCCCGTGTCGTGGCCACAGTGAGGTTCGAGTAGCAGGGGAAAGTGTGGGCTGTGCACAGGCCGTGTCCTCAACCAAAATGTGACACAAAAGGATACGAAAATCATCTCAGAGACTAAGAAATCATTAAGCAATATAAAAACCAAGATTTCTATTCAAATAGAATTCAAAAATAACATAAAATGAATTCATTCCAACATTTCATCAATACTTGTAGTCACGACTGATACGTGTCCGATACGGACACGTATCCGACACAATATGGCACCAAACTTGGTCAGGACGAAGTGGACACCTAGGGTTACATGAATATGCAATAAAATCTAGGGCTTCAATAGGGTTTTAGGGTTAAACCTGAGTGAGTTTCCAGCCTCCAGAAATATCCCAAAGCTGAGAGGTTCTCTAGTAATGTAGGCTCCCAAATTGCTCCAAGGCTGGGTTTGCTCCACAAGAACAGCAAGTAGGGATTGGTTAGGCGCTATTGCAAAAGATTAGGGCTAAAAAGGATCAAAAATGGATGAACTATGGATTGGGGAAGGAGTCTATACCTCTCTTTCTTCAAGACTTGCAAGAATGATAAAAAGGAGGCAAGAGTTCAACATGAAGGCTTATATAGGGGGAAAAACTACTACATGGCTGGCCATCCTAGGGTTTAGTGCCCAATCTATGGCTCTCAATCTCCCACTAAGGATCTATGGTCCATATTGATTCTAGGTTTTAGCTATACTAACTCAAGACTATGACTAATCCTAGTCATGACTAATCAAGTCATAAGTCATGGCTAACCAACCTTAGTCAATGCTAACATAACCATCTACTTAACCAAGGCTAATCTAGGTTAGTCCAATCTATTAGGGTAGGTCCTTCTAGGTTAGGCTAATCACATCACATACCAAGCAATTATTCACATACATTCAATAAGTTCTAACAAATCCTATTAAATTAAATAAATCCCCAAAATGACCAAAGTACCCTCTAGGCTAAAATGTACTAAATGGAAACTCTACTCACATGGTTAGGCTCCCAAGGTCATGGTTAGTTTCCTGGTCAAGTAGTCTCTAGGGCTACACTAGAGAAACACCAAAATCATAAGTCGTGATTTAAAATAGTTTAAAATGATTAAAATCACTAAAAATTACATAATGATTTAATTATCATTATTAAAAGACTAAAATTATAAAATTTCAAAATTACCCTCTTTTGGAAAAATTGGGTGTTACAATTTGCCTTTCCAGGATGGTACTACAGATTGATGTCGAAATCCTTCATGAGTTTCAGCCATCTACGCTGCCTCATATTCAGCTCTTTCTGAGTAAAGATATACTTCGGGCTTTTATGGTCCGTGAAGATGTCCACTCTCTCTTCATACAAGTAGTGCTTCCACAGTTTCAAGAAAAAATGACTGCTGCAAGCTCCAAGTCATGTGTAGGATAATTCTTCTCACGAGGCCTCAACTGTCTAGAAGCATAAGCAATAACCCTCGTGTTCTGCTCAAGCACACATCCCAAGACTTTTTCTGAACCATCGCTGTAGATGACGAATCCTTCCGATCCAGATGGCAAAGCTAGAACTGGTGCTGTCGTGAATCTTCTCTTCAATTTTTCAAATGCTGACTGGCGGGCATCGCTCCAGATGAACTCCTCGTCCTTTCATGTAAGCTTGGTCATTGGCTCTGCTATCTTAGAAAAATCTTTCACGAACTTCCTGTAGTAACCTGCTAAACCCAGGAAACTATGAATCTCTGCTACTGACTTGGGAGGTGCCCATGCTTCCACAGCTTTAATCTACTTGGGATCCACATAAATCCCCTCTCTAGTCACCACATGCCCCAAGAACTCTACTCTGTCCAAGAAAAACTCACCCTTTGAGAGTTTTCCGTACAGCTTCTCCTTCCATAGAATCTCCAACACAATCTGCAGGTGCTCTACATGCTCCTCCCCGGTCTTCGAATAGATCAGAATGTCGTCAATGAAGACTATGACAAACTTGTCCAAATATTTATGAAAAACTTTATTCATCAAGTTCATAAACACTGCGGGGGCATTGGTAAGTACGAACGACATCACCAAGAATTCATACTGGCCGTAACGGGTTTTAAAAGTTGTCTTCAGAATATCCTGCTCCCGAACCTTCACCTGATGATATCCCGACCGAAGGTCAATCTTGGAAAAGACCTTCACTCCACTAAGCTGATCAAATGGCTCATCAATCCGTGGCAAAGGATATTTATTCTTGATGGTGATGTTATTGAGTGCACGGTAATCGATACACATCCTCACAGTCCTATCCTTCTTGGGCACAAAGAGTACCGGTGCTCCCCAGGGTGAAGCACTGGACTGAATAAAACCCTTGTCCTCCAATTCATCAATCTGAGCCTTCAACTCTGCATCTTCCTTTGGGTTGATCTTATAGCAATGTTGGGACTTCGACGCTGATCCGGGCAATATGTCTATACTGAACTCGGGCGGTAATCCTGGCAACTCCTCGGGAAAGACATCAAGATACTCTGCAATCAGCGGATGTGGCAACTCCTGGTCTTCTACAACTGCTCCAAAGTAGACTCTTTCTGGCCTCTCTACAATCCGTCTGCTGATCTCGAACGGCGGAACTCCAGGTAGGCTAAAAATCACCTTCCCTTCATGCCAGTCTATTACGGCAAACTGTTCGCTCATCCAGTCGATGCCGAGGACTATATCAAATTCGGGCAATGGTATCACTAGAAGTCGAGCCCTAAGCTCCTGTCCAGCTATAGTGATAGGGCAATCCACCATCTCACTAACTGGCACTACCTCTCCTCCTGTCATAATCCGACAGTTCCTCCTAGTCAGCTTGGGTGTGAAGCCGTGTCTATGCAGAAACTCATATGATACAAAGCTATGTGTGGCTCCAGAATCAAACAATGCAATAGCTGGAAATGAATATACGATAACAGAACCTGTAATATAATGTGGAGATACCTCATCCTTCTCAACTGCGGCCATGACGTAAGCACGCCCCGCTGTGGTCTTCCCCTCTGCTGCTGCTGGTGCTGTACAAATCTCTGTTGCTGAGGGGGTAGAGTTGGTCCTCCTCTCTGGGGTACAGCAGGCAGTGCTATGGGTGGTGCAGGTGGTGGTCCTCCAGCTCTAGGTCCTCCTGTCAGTCGAGATGTAGCCTGTAGACAGTCCCTTATCTGGTGTGCGTCTGATCCACAGAATAAGCAGAGTTCGAGCCTCTTACGGCACTCGTCGAAGCGGTGTCCCGGCCGGTAACAGAATGTACAGGTAACTGCCTGCTGCTGTCTCTGAGGCTGATGTGCAGGAGCTCTGGCTGGACGGTGATATTGTTGTGTCGGCTGTTGTGGCCTCGCCTGAATTTGAGTCTGGGCCCTCTTCGCTGGGGCCTAGAAACTGCTGCTGCCAATATCCCGATCCCTCTTCAGCTTCGGCTCTGCCTCCTCTACAGCCTGAGCAATCTTGAGGATGCTCGTCGCCTGACTAATCGTCATCGCGTGCCGCAACTCCCTGGTGAGGCCTTTCTTGAATCTCCAAGCTCGGTCCTCCGGTGCTCTGACTAGGTTCTCCACGAACCTGCTGATTCTAGTAAACTCTGAAGTGTACTTCGCAACAGTCATGGTCCCCTGCTGTAGCGTCTCAAACTGCATCCGAAGCTTATCCCGCTCCACATCGGGGAAAAACTTCTCCTTGAACAGAGTTTTGAAATCTGCCCAAGAAACTAGAGGCTCAGCTAATTGGGGCTCCTCCAGATACCAAGTCCTGGCAAGGTTAAAAAGCCGCATACTCGCCACCTCCACCTTTAAGTCATCCGGGATCCGTGCCATCTTCAATGTCCTCTCCGCATTATCCAGCCACTCGTCTGCATAGACGATCCCCTCGTTGCCCTAAAAGTCCATCGGGCAGAGATTCTGGTAGTCCCTGGCCGTTCCCGATCTCGATGCTGCTGGTGCTGCTACTGGAGCTGGTGCGGCCGGCTCTCTGGTCCTGAGCGTATCAACAACTGTCGCCCGAAACTGCACGACCTGGTGGTTCTGGGCCTCCATAAACTGCTGGAACATAGCCATCACCTGAGCACCGTCAAAAGTCATCATCAGGGACAGCGGAGGAAAGATAAGAGGCGGTGGCGGAAGCTGATCTAACGGAACGTCTGGTGCAGACTGATCCGAGCTGCCTGTAACTCTTGACTGATCAGCGGTCATCCTTGTAGCGACCATCCTGCAACAAAAGAAACTTCGTGATTGATAAAAACCTAACCTACAAGTAATGTAAATATTTATATAATATCTATATATATCTAATGTACCCGATTTTCTATGCTGTGATTCAAGTTTTCCTAGTGTAATCAAGTCCCCCAATAGTACACTAATATCTAGGTACTATTAGGATAGACCTGCATGGGCCACCACTAAAAATATGTCACGACCCGCTCCCGAATAATCGGACACAAGTCGGACACGCCCAGCCTTCGTCGTTAGACACGACGAAGTAAGCTGTACCAAATCTAGGAAAATCTAACCAGATAAACATGACAAGTACAAATCATATCATCTATAGACGAATCCCAGAATCTAGATACATGTCTCAAAGTTATTACATTCCAGCAAATAAAAGTAAAGTATGATAGTCTCAATACAAAAAAAATATAAACTACTAAAGGTAATGCAGTAGGCTTCTTTAGCCTCTAAGTCAAGAGCAACTCCAGCTGGCTCTACTGCATCTACTGGCTCTCGGCCATAATAGGTATCACACAAAGCCTCCATCTCACCTACAACATATCCTAGTCAGGAGCGGAGCAAAGTACAGTTCTAGGTAATGAACAAGAACATGATATGGAAATGAGTACAGGAAAACATGAAAATGAAGTACAGAAAATGAACATGAAAGTACAGAAAAGTAGGTACAGGAGATAAAGTACAGGAACTACAGTACAGGAATATAAAGTACAAGAAATATAATGTACAGGAAATGTAATGTATAGGAATGAAACTATAATCCTGAAGTACAAGACATGACAAGTGCACCATGTTTAAAATACAACTAGCCTATGTGACCGGCTGGGTGAGTATAGGAGCATGTACAGGAGTACATGAATATGGTACAGCTTAGGGCCCGCGTGCACGATGCGAGGCCTAAGCTATCTACATGAATATAGTAACCGGGGTTTGGTCAGATAGCTAGTGTATTTTCCCACCCGACACAAGCAAGTACAAGAACAGGAAATACAGGAGTATAAGAGTACAGGATATCGTGTCACGATGTGTCCCAAGAAGAGTACAAGATATGTAAATGCACAAGACCGTAGAAAAGTACTTGCCTTGCTCTGGGAGGGTACAGGTAATCTGTGGAGCTAGATGTCCTCCTGGTTTATTAAGTACAAGTTGGTTAACATCTAAATAATTACTGACTAACCAATTACAGCTATTATTTTGCCCTAAACATGTGATGAAATTGCTAACCATGGTTTAACACTAAGGATTGTAGGATTATAAACATATAGTTTATTTCCTAGAAGTGACATTGCTACACTACTAAATTTATCCAAGAAAATATTATAGAAAAACAAGACAGCCCTGAACATTATGTGTGAAAACTAACTTAGTGTAAAGGGAGTAATTTGAACATAAATATACTAAAATTTAGGATTGAAAGATCAAAAAATTTCCACAAATGTCTATCCTTATACACCAAGACTTAGACTGAGAACAGAGTCTTATTTCTAATGTAACATTGCATTGAGATCAAATTCTCAGGTTTATAGTTATCAAAACAGTGCATAAGGTCCCAGGTTTACCAATACTGTATATGCAGCCAACTGAGCCAAAATGATGCTTATGTTAGTTTCAGTCTCACAAACTGAATTAAACATTGCAAATGTGGTTTCGGGTTCCTCAACTGAATTAAATACTGCAGTTAAAATCCCAGGCTGAACCAAGAACTATAGATATTATTTTAGGTTTATAAAACTGAACCAACTCTGCACAGAAATATTAGATTTCATCAATTGAATCAAATACCCAGGTTCCTAAGTCTATCATGATTCATTAAATCATTACTAAAGCACACACATTACTTGTTATACAAAAATAGGCTACATTCCTACTGACAGTAGACTAGGGAAAATACCACACTGGTTTGTGATATCAGGACATATGTTAACCACTGTTATCCTACACTCAATCTCCAACTGAATTCAGCAATTTGCTAATATGCAAAATATAACAGTGAGTTAATATATGATAAGGGTACTGATATCCTTAAACTAGGATAAATTAAAGTAACAAACATGTCTTAGGCACTGGCATTGTAGGGTAAACAAGAGGCTATATGATGTCACATATCAAATCAGTTAACTAACAACTTATTCGAATTAAAAACCAGTCTATCACCACCCTACCTAGTTCTCAGGTTCTCTAAATGAATCAACATTGATAAATGCAATCTCAGGTTCAACTAATGACCCAACACAGATACGTGTAATGTCAGGTTTATATCAATGCTCACATTTCAAGTTGCAAACTGAACTGGACTTCATCTATTGGTCTACCATGACTGCCATTACTATGTGAAGCACAATCTAACTATAAACTGAACTCAAAAGGACTAGATTGATGCTATCAGACCAGAGTTCAGGCATCCCTTGCCACAGCCACAACCACTCTTAATCTAGAAATGGCCTACTTCGAGTATAACTTCCAACACTGACTCACAGTCCAGCTTAGTTTCAGTCCAGACATCACCAAGAATCAATCTTCCCAATGTATCAAAAATAAAACAGGATTCAATTTATGTCCTGTTAATAAGCAGGATTTAAACAAGACACGATCACCACTGATTCCCAGGTTTACCTGACAATTAAGTAACACGTGGATATCATTTAAAACTGGAACCCGTAGATAATTCGACAACCAAATCAAAGTGGTAATCAATTCACAAGTACTTGACACTCAAGTAGGATAATAACTGTCAAGGATTTAGAAGATCAGATTAGAAGGCTCATCAGTGATACTCACAACAGGGAATAAAATATATACTTCTATGTACAGTGAAGTGCCTGAATCAATCTAAATAGGAGTCTCCTAGTTATGATGCATACTCTGGCATGACCCACAGTAAATTGATCAAAATAAATATTCTCAGGACTCAACAGAGCAGTATTCAAAATTTAAAAAACAATACAAACTTATGCCTAATCTAACTTACTGTTTTCTAATACACTGCCTTCTTCTATCATTCAATTATGAATATAAAATATATATATATATATATTTTGGGATGCCATTGAGTTTAGGATAACTTGTGAAGTACATGAGCTGAGCCTGACTTGATAGGACAAATGGTTCATAGGCTTTATATCGACGCCGATAGTTTATATCCACAAGACCGTGCTTGTCTACTTTCCAACCTTAACCTTCAATCGGATCGAACCAACCACACCTGAATAACACAATCTTAGCAGGCTCTATTCCATAACTATATGTCAGCTCCACAATCTCCCGTAGGACGTCGTAGAAATCGTTGCCCGCATCAACATCTTTATAGTTCGAAGATCTGATACACAAATAGCTATTTTTGGTAGAATCGAGATCCACAAAGTTATCTCTGATCGGGCAAGTTGTAGACTTGAACCTAAACCCATTCACACAGTAGCTTGGCTATATTTTTGCAGCATAAATTGGTCTATTGGCTAGCGTTCTAATAGACTCATTCTCAAGTCTTGCGTATAGACGATCGACCTAAATACCACAAAAAAAGAAATTAAGCTCATTCTCAAGTGCATATACAGAAAGGTAATTACAGAGTTCTCAAGTCTTACATATGCACTCAACCATGATGGAAAATAACGCCTCATTTCTTGTTCTAGTTCTTCTTCTGTTATGTGTGGCCTACCTGACCTCACATCATCATTAAATATGCTAAAAATAACATCGTTCAATTATTGTAATAGTATAATAATCAATACTATTAAAATAATATAGACGTATTAATTACTTACCCCTCTAGCTTTTCTACTATATCATCGTCGTAGTTAAGTAATACATACACTTGAGCAGCCCTTAGCTCATCATCATTCAGATATCTCTTCTTCATTTTACCCGATGGCTTTCCTGGAGCATTTAATACCTTCAGTATTGTATCATTACATTCATGATCTACGTCGTCATTTCTGGAAGCTCTCGTTCTATTAGTTGCAACATGAGGCTTGAAATACATCGAACAAAAGTTTGTAATCTCCTCGAGAACATAGGCTTCACAAATAGAACCCTCGACCTGTGCCTTATTTTTCATCTTTCTTTTTAGGTGATTCAAATGTCGCTTGAACGGGTACATCCATCGATATTCGACGGGTCCACTAACACGTGCCTCATAGGAAAGATGAATCGATAAATGCTCCATAGAGTCAAAGAATCCAGAAGGAAACACCCTCTCTAGCTTGCACAGTGTTACCGTAATGTCCTTCTCTTACTTTTCTAGATGATCAACGAGAAATTTCTTAGAACAAAGATTCCTGAAGAATATGCTAAGCTCCGTCAATGGATCCCAAACTGCTTGCGGTAAGAATTCCTAAAATGTAATCAGAATTAATCTCTCCATGAATACGTGACAATCGTGGCTCTTCATACCCGTCAATTTGTTTTCCTTCGGATCGACACATCTTCTCAGATTTGACACATATCCGTCTAGAAATTTTAGGCCCTGGATCCACCGACAAAGTCTCACTTTATCCTCCTTGTCCAGTGAGAAAATTGACTTCGGCAGGAACTGTTTTCCATTCCCTTCTATCAAATACAATGCAGGGCTTTTGCATATTTCTTCTAAGTCCAACCTGGCCTTGGGATTGTCTTTCGTTTTTTCCTTTACGTCCATCACAGTATTAATTATGTTATCAAACACATTCTTCTCAATATGCATGACATCAAGATTATGTCTGATCAGATTGGTACTCCAATATGGCAGATCCCAGAATATGCTCCTCTTTGTCCAGTTATGATCTCTACCAAATCCATCGCACTTGTACCCAGTTGTAGGATCTTCGATAGCACTTGGAAAATCTCTAA
>JANAVB010000599.1:16251039-16296781 GCA_029216955.1 Iris pallida
TAAACTGGCTAGATTCCATCCAATCAATCACGGCCAAGCAAAGAGTACGGCTTGATACTTTAACTAACTAGGGTTATCACAGGCCTAGTTACTAGCAAGATGCAATGAGATTATCCCGACAGCCACAAGCCCTGCAGACCATCCGGTTATCCAGGTCGAATGTCCGTTTATGAAGGATGCAACACGTGACTGTGTGCTGGAAATGTGCCCTACACGTCGGTAGGCTACAAGTCCACTCAGTGCGCCCAGATAACGGGATTACCTCTAGCTGGAAAATCTCTTCATGACTACTGAATTATTCTAGTTTATTAGCCTTAGTCAATTGCAGTAGGTATCCCTGACCGTGGTACTCAGGGATCCTATCCTAAACATGATGCATGATAGCACTGGTTTATTTGTACAAACATAATCGTCCACGGTGTCCATGTCATTCATACTGTCATGTCAGGTTAGTTGTCATAACAGCATATCGAAATATATTATGTCAGTTTACTTGTCAAGAGTGCGCCACGACGGGCCACTATCGTGTTCCTAGAATTGTATCAGAATTTACATGATATGAGCATAAATGTGACATTTCAATTTAATAGTGATAATAATAATAATAGTAATATAATAATAAATGGGAGCAAGACTGAGGAAGGAGCCATGCGGCTAATTGGATTCATGCGGCTGTGGGCATGCGCGCTTATGCGGCTGGAGACCGCGCACTCATGCGGCTGGAAGAGGGCAGGCGTATGCGGCTCAGGAAAGTAATACGCCGTGCGGCTCAGGAAGGAAGAGGTACATGCGGCAGCGGAAGGAAGGGGCTTATGCGGCTGGGTGCAGGCAAGCTCATGCGGCAGAGCAGGGGGTGGGTCTTATGCGGCCAAGAGAACAAGTCACATGCGGCTGAATGGGGCAGGGCTTTATGCGGCTGAAAGGAGTTGACTTTATGCGGCTGGAAGACACAGTGCCATGCGGCTCAAAAGGACGCAGGTTATGCGGCTACGTGAATGATGAGCCTATGCGGCTGCGGAGCTTGCGAGTCTTATGCGGCAACGAGTATGCAAGCTTATACGGCAGCGAAAGCTAGTGCTCATGCGGCTCAAAAACCACGACAGCTTATGCGACAGCGGAACAATCAGCATATGCGGCTAAAACAAGCCAAGGGCCTCATACGGCTGCGAGGGACAGTCATATGCGGCTTGGAATAATCTGATCCATGCGGCTGGAAGTCAAGGGCAGCCTATGCGGCTGAGGAACCCATCGGGCATATGCGGCTGCGGTTTATTGGAGTTCATGCGGCTGGATTATGCCGAGGCTTATACGGTTTAAGGAGTTTACTTCATGCGGCTGCGGGGATGATGAACTTTATGCGGTAGGGAAACCAACAATGCTATGCGGCTGGGAGACTTGTCGCATGAAAGTCATGCGGCTAAGACTGCCATGCGGCTCAGAAACTGTTCATCTTCTCCACTTGTCCGAGAAGATTAGCCATGAAGTCCATGGCTTCAAGGCTCATAAACCTTTCATCCGAAGTCGGAATTCAGACTTCCATAGGTCAAAATTGGTCAGAACGAAATTCTCTACAACATGGAACTATCAAAACTTGGAAATAACAATGTTCAGTAGATCAAAACCTAAGAAATCTTAAAATAAAATAAAATTAGATCTACTCAAATTGAACCATGGAAATTGAAAATGCCAAGTATTAAAGTGTGTTAAAATCTTGTGAGGAAGAGGATGGAACAATAAAAACAGAGTTCCTTCATGAAGCAAGCTGTACTTGCCTAAGATCTCTCTTCTTCCTGCTAGGTGAAGAAGTAATGATGGAGAAGAAGAAGTAAATGAAGAGAATTAATGAAGAGAGAGAGTGGGCGGCTATAAATGGGAATGGTGGTGGTAGGTGGGGGTTCGGTCCACCTAAAACCAAGTCAAGCCGAACCAGCAACAAGTTGAACCGAACCAAGAAGGAAATGCCAAAATAACCATACAAGGAAATACGCAATATGAGTCAAGAATACGTACACGTATACCAAGATACATAATACGAACCATAGACATTACAACTCTACCCACCTTAAAAGAATTCCGTTCTCGAAATTTAATCAAGAGGCTAGAGCGGCAAGAACAAGCTATACTAATCGCAAGCTATAACAAGCAGTCTATCATGCAGTCATTTATTCAAGCAAGAAATTGAAAGCATAAGGCATAAGGAAGACATTATACCTTACGAGTCAAACATGTTGGAATATTGCGATCGGATATCATCCTCACGCTTCCACTTCGACTCACCCAAAGAGTGATGACCCCAAGCAACACGGACTAAACTAATAGTCTTGTTCTTGAGTATCTTCTCTTTTCGGTCCAATATAGACACGGGCCTATCCTCATACGAAAGGTTGGTACCAACAACCAATTCCAAATGATCCAGGATGTGGCCCGGGTCCGAGATATATCGTCGTAGTTGGGATACATGGAACACGACATACACCTTACGTAGCGACAGTGGAAGAGCGAGACGATAGGATACATCACCTACTCGCTCCAGAATATCGAATGGCCCTATATACCTAGGACTAAGCTTTCCCCTTATGCCGAAATAAATGATGCCACGTTTAGGCAAAATCCTCAAGAATACATGGTCGCCGACCGAGAATTCAAGGGAACGCCGATGAGAATCGGCCAAATGACGCTGGCGATCTTGGACAACTCGAAGATGATCCCTGACTCTCCTGACCACTTCAACGGTCTGAGCAATCATTTTTGGACCGAGCATCTGCCTCTCTCCGATATTATTCCAGGCTAACAGGGATCTGCACTTCCTACATACAGTGTCTCGAACGGTGTCATCTGGATACTGGCCTGGAAACTGTTGTTGTATGAGAACTCCACCAAGTGCAAGTGATCTTTCCACGAACCACCGAAGTCGAGTGTACAGGATCGTAATATATCTTCAAGAGTCTGGATCGTACGTTCTGACTGACCATTAGTCTGCAGATGATAGGCTGAACTAAACTGGAGGCGAGTCCCCAAACTCTCTTGCAGACTATGCCAAAAGTCGACGTAAATCTAGAATCTCTGTCTGAGGTGATACTGACTGGTACACCGTGCAGTCTGACTATCTGTCGGAGATACATATCTGCTAGCTGAGCCGTCGACTGACCAATTCTGAACAGGAAAAAATGAGCCACCTTCGTGAGCCTGTCTATAATAACCCAAATAGCATCTCTGCCAGCCGGGGATCTAGGTAATCCAGTCACGAAATCCATGGTTATATGCTTCCACTTTCATTCTGGAATTAGCAAGGGCTGAAAAAGTCCTGCTGGCCTCTGATGTTCAGCTTTAACTTGTTGGCAAACCAAACATCGAGAGACAAACCGGGCTATCTCCCTCTTCATGCCATTCCACCAAAAGTGCTGACGAATATCTCGGTACATCTTCGTGCCACCAGGATGAATGGAATACTGAGAACTATGAGCCTCTGTCATGATCTCCTGTCTGATATCTCCACTGGGTACACAAAGACGCTTCTCATGTTGAAGTGTACCGTCTTCATGGATACATAATTCTGGTCTTCGTCTTGTCTCACACTCTGCTCTCAGTCGCTGAAGCTTGGAATCTGCTGACTGCGCCATCCTGATCCTCTCGACTATAGTGGACTGAACTTGCATACTGGCCATCAATGCCATACTGGAAGGGAGAACAACTTCCATACTCATCTTCTGAAGATCTGCTAACAGCTCTGGTTGTGCCGTTAGGAAATAAACTCCGGCTCTCCTGCTCAATGCATCTGCAACAACGTTGGCCTTCCCTGGGTGATACTGCAGGTTAACATCATAATCCATAAGAAGCTCCAGCCATCTTCTCTGACGCATGTTAAGATCCTTCTGGGTGAAAACATACTTCAGGCTCTTGTAGTCGGTGAAAATCTCTACCCTATCTCCGTACAAGTAGTATCTCCACAACTAAAGCACAAATACTATTGCTGCCAGCTCCAAGTCATGGGTTGGGTAATTCCTCTCATGATCATGAAGTTGACATGATGCATAAGCTATTACCTTCCCATGCTGCATCAGAACACATCCTAAACCTCTGCCCGAAGCATCACAATATACTAAGAATCCTCCGGTCCCATCTGGAAGCGTGAGAATAGGAGCCGTCATCAAGCCTCGCTTCAATCTCTCAAAAGATTCCTGGCACTCTGCTGTCCAAGCAAACTGTACATCCTTGCGGGTCAACTGGGTCAATGGCGCTGAAATCTAAACAAAGTCTGAAACAAATCGCCGGTAGTAGCCGGCCAAACCAAGAAAACTGCGAACTTCTGCAACGGTGCGGGGTACTGGCCATGACTCAATAGCCACGATCTTCTGGGGATCCACTTCCACTCCTCCTCTGGTGATGATATGACCCAAGTATGAAATGCGATTGAGCCAGAACTCGCATTTACTGAACTTGGCATATAACTGATACTCTCTGAGAATCTGAAGAACCACACGGAGATGCTGCTCATGCTCTGCCTCACTCTTGCTATAGACCAGGATGTCGTCTAGGAACACAATCACGAACTAATCCAAGTAGGGCATGAAGATGAGATTCATGAGGTCCATAAATACAGCTGGCGCGTTGGTTGCTCCAAATGGCATCACAAGGAACTTCCAATGCCCATATCTAGACCTGAAAGCTGTCTTCGGGATATTCTGCTCTTTGACTCTGATCTGATGATATCCTGAGCGCAAGTCGATCTTCGAGAATACTGCTGCCCCTTTGAGTTGATCAAACAAGTCATCTATCCTCGGGAGAGGATATCTGTTCTTGATTGTCACTGAGTTCAAGGTACGATAATCTACACATAATCTAGACGTACCATCCGTCTTTTTAACAAGAAGCATCGGGGCTCCCCAAGGCGATCCACTAGAACGAATGAATCCCTTGGTTCTGAGTTCATCAATCATCTTGTACAATATCTCTAGCTCTGACGGTGCCATCATGTAGACTCTCTCTGACACTGGGGCTGTCCCAAGATTCAAGTCGATGGTGAACTCGATCTCCCGCTCTGGCGGCATTTCTGGAAGCTCTTCTGGGAAAACATCTGAAAACTCCTCGACTATCCGAGGTAACTGTACTACTGTTACTGCCATCCGCAATACTGGAGGAGAAGGCTCAACTTCGCCTCGAAAGAAGGAAAATTTTGGCTCGCCTGGAATACTAAAAACAACCCTACCAATGTGGTAGTCTATCCTAGCATACTGGTCCCTCAACCAATCCATCCCTAAGACCACATCATAATCGGCCATCGAAAACTCTATCAATCTAGCGGGAAATTCTCTACCGCTAACTACGATCCGACACGAGGAAAACACTCTATCTACTCCCACAAGTCCATTACCAGAAGTATATTGAGCATTACTGATAATGACTCGGGCTCCAGTCCTATCCATGTCGCTAATCGTACAGACATAAATGAATGCGAGGCACCAGAATCAAATAATACTGAAGCTGAAAAGGTGTTGACGAGAATAGTACCTGCCACTACCTCACCTGGTGCTATTCTTTCCTCTCCCATGGTCAAGGCCAGCACTTGACCATGCCCTCTGGGTGCGGGTCCCCTCTGTTGAAAATTCCTCTGCCTGCTCTGGATCAGGGCTTGGGCTTGGGCATATTGCTGCGGTCTCTGCTGCTGGAATGCCTGGACCTGCGTCGGTAATGGCCTCGAGAACGGGTACTGCACCTGCTGCTGCTGCTGGACTGGTGCTGGTCCTCTAACTGAAGGACTAGAGAAAGCTGATGATGAACTCCCCCTGTTTGGACAGTTCCCAACCCTGTGGTCCGGGGCACCACAAACCAAGCACAAACCCTATGCTCTGCGACATTCTGATACTACATGCACGGGCTTTCCGCAGTGCGAATATCCCACTACGGAAGACTGCTTCTGCTGCTGAGGGAGCATCGGGGTTGAATGCTGAACTGATGTCACTGAGGCCGCCCGCCTCCGAGCTCTAATAGTCAAGGCCCTGGCCGCCAGGGCTGGTGCTGAAGACTGATTCATCTGGCTGTGGGATCGCTTCCGACCTCCAGTCCTATCCACGATCCTCTGGGAGGTATACTCATGCCTCCGGACTGCTCTCAACACTGCATCAAAAGTCTGATGCTCAAACTGCTCAACTGCCAACAAAATCTCCAGGTGAAGTCCCTGCTGAAATTGCTGAGCTCTATCAAACTCGGTCGCTACCAAGGTGGGAGCAAACCGACTAAGCCTGGAAAACTCGGCCGTATATCCGTCGACCGTCCTACCCATCTGCTTTAGATTGGTGAACCTCGTCTGTAGATCTACCGAGCTACAACATCAAAATACTTGGTCTGGAATCTCTCCCTGAATACTGTCCATGAAATAGGGGCCACTAATCCAATAGCCTGCACTGCCCACCAGCTGCGGGCAAGATCCAATAACTGCAGGTGAACCACGGCCACCTTCTCGACTTCTGGAGTCCTGGCTGCTTCTAGAATCACCTTTGTGTCCTGAAGCCAAGCATCTGCAGCGATCGCATCTTCACTGTCGTCGAAGAATAGAGGGTTCAAGCACTTGAATCTGTTGGTCGTGCTATTACCCTGATGACCTCCTCTAGTCAAAGCATCTGCCACCGCCTGGTGCAAGACATCTCCCCGACGATCCTGGGAAGCTAATAATGACCTGATGAGACCTACGAAAGTGCCATCATCAGGTTCTGCAGGCTGGACGGGCTGAACGGGTGGCTCTCCTCCAGTAGGCACGACTCTGGAGGCTACTCCTGAATGCTGGGCTTGATCTCCAGGTTGCTGCTGGTCCGCGGAAGGTGCTCCGCCTTGCTGATTGGCAAGTCCAGGAACAATGCCGCTGAAGAAGATACGTAGGGAACAATAAGGAAGGACCAGGACAGATCAACGATATAAGCATGTGATCAGGTCAAGATTACATGGATTCAGAAGATACGAGCAGAGATCAAGGACGAGTACTGATTGAGACATCTATTCGGTAAACCCTCACATATCTTGATTTATAAGACCTGCATGGGCCACCACTTAAACCATGTCACGCCCAGAACCAGAATACTGGAGAGCGGGGGCGTACATAGCCAGCTACGTATATTGAAGTGCAACCTACCTCGCTATACGGTCACGGCTGTCTAGATACATGAGGGTTTAACTCAATCCATCGGTCTCCTATGGTCATGAACAAGCCTATTGTCTTAATCACAAGCAAGTAGTAACAGTTTACAAGATGTCAGAGCACCAAATATATAATTGCAAGGCATCCCATACATTACATATTCGGATAATCATGAAGCTAGTCGTACAAAATGTCAAGACTAGCAAGAGTTCAGTCATACATGATCAACCCTAGGATTTGCCAATCATGTTACAGCCCATAGGCAGACAGTAAATAAAGGTACAATACGAGCTAACACGTGCTCGCCGGCTAAACGTCTCAAAAGAATAACTTTACAATAAAGTGGGAGGACAAAAGAAACCCACTCGTTGCCGGGGCTACGCCTGGTGGTCACCATCTGGCTGGAAGACAGGTAGATCCTCTGGTGCTGCTCCGATATCTGGCCACACAAGACAAGCTGGGTCAGACCCCAGAAATAGCAAGTACCACAAAGGAGGCTTCACTTAGAAACTAAAACCAGCATATCATAATATAATATTAAAGATAACATATAAAGAAACTGATAATAACAGGAATAATAATAAATTGAGTACGAGAAAATCATTCAAGTAGCCAGGTCACAACCTTTAAACCAAACAAGGACCGGGGTTGTAACCCTTCACCTGAATAGAAACCTGTCTCATATACAAATGGTACAGAAAAGACAATAAATGAAGAGAGGACACAGAACTGCTCCGGGAGCCAGGTTACAACCCTTAAACTAAACAAGGACCGGGGTTGTAACCCTTCGCCTGAACAGAACTGGACCCCTGATCTTTATTGTTGAGGCAAGCACAAGTAATCATGTTATTGAAGTAAGGTAAAACATGACAAGCATGACATGAGGAGCAATAAGACAATGAACGAAGAGAGGACACAGAACTACTCCGGGAGCCAGGTTACAACCCTTAAACCAAACAAGGACCGGGGTTGTAATCCTTCGCCTGAACAAAACTGGATCCCTGATCGTTATTGTTAAGACAAGCATCCTGTCAGGTCATAATCTTGTACAGGATCAGGACAAGACTAAACTGGCTAGATTCCATCTAATCAATCACGGCCAAGCAAAGTGTACGGCTTGATACTTTAACTAACTAGGGTTATCACAAGCCTAGTTACTAGCAAGATGCAATGAGATTATCCCGACAGCCACAAGCCCTGCAGACCATCCGGTTATCCAGGTCGAATGTCCGTTTATGAATGATGCAATACGTGACTGTGTGCTGGAAATGTGTCCTACTCGTCGGTAGGCTACAAGTCCACTCAGTGCGCCCAGATAACGGGATTGCCTGTAGCTGGGAAATCTCTTCATGACTACTGAATTATTCTAGTTTATTAGCCTTAGTCAATTGCAGTAGGTATCCCTGACCGTGGTACTCAGGGATCCTATCCTAGACATGATGCAAGACAGCACTGGTTTATTTATACAAACATAATCGTCCATGATGTCCAGGTAATTCATACTGTCATGTCAGGTTAGCTGTCGTAACAGTATGTCGAAATATATTATGTCAGTTTACTTGTCAAGAGTGCGCCACGGCGGGCCACTATCGTGTTCCTGGAATTGTATCAGAATTTACATGATATGAGCATAAATGTGACATTTTAATTTAATAGTGATAATAATAATAATAGTAATATAATAATAAAAGGGAGTAAGACTGAGGAAGGAGCCATGCGGCTAATTGGATTCATGCGGCTGTGGGCATGCGTGCTTATAGGGCTGGAGACCGCACGCTCATGCGTCTGGAAGAGGGCAGGCGTATGCGGCTCGGGAAAGTAATATGCCATGCGGCTCAGGAAGGAAGAGGCACATGCGGCAGCGGAAGGAAGGGGCTTATGCGGTTGGGTGCAGGCAAGCTCATACGACAGAGCAGGGGGTGGGTCTTATGCGGCCAATAGAACAAGTCACATACGGCTGAATGGGACAGGGCTTTATGCGGCTGAAAGGAGTTGACTTCATGCGGCTGGAAGACACAGTGCCATACGGCTCAAAAGGACACGGGTTATGCGGCTACGTGAATGATGAGCCTATGCGGCTGCAGAGCTTGCGAGTCTTATGCGGCAACGAGTATGCAAGCTTATGCGACAGCGGAAGCTAGTGCTCATGCGGCTCAAGAACCAAGGCAGCTTATGCGGCAGCGGAACAATCAGCATATGCGGCTAAAATAAGCCCAGGGCCTCATGCGGCTGCGAGGGACAGTCATATGCGGCTAGGAATGTTCTGATCCATGCGGCTGGAAGTCAAGGGCAGCCTATGCGGCTGAGGAACCCATCGGGCATATGCGGCTGCGGTTTATTGGAGTTCATGCGGCTGGATTATGCCGAGGCTTATGCGGTTTAAGGAGTTGACTTCATGCGGCTGCAGGGATGATGAAATTTATGCGGTAGGAAAACCAACAAGGCTATGCGGCTGGGAGACTTGCCGTATGAAAGTCATGCGGCTAAGGCTGCCATGCGGCTCAGAAACTATTCATCTTCTCCACTTGTCCGAGAAGATTAGCCATGAAGTCCATGGCTTCAAGGCTCATAAACATTTCATCCGAAGTCGGAATTCAGACTTCCATAGGTCAAAATTAGTCAGAACGAAATTCTCTATAACATGAAACCATCAAAACTTGGAAATAACAATGTTAAGTAGATCAAAACCCAAAAAATCCAAAAATATAATAAACTTAGATCTACACAAATTGAACCATGGAAATTGAAAATGCCAAGTATTAAAGTGTGTTAGAATCTTGTGAGGAAAAGGATGGAACAATAAAAACAGAGTTCCTCCATGAAGCAAGCTGCACTTGCCTAAAAGCTCTCTCTTCTCCCTGGTAGGTAAGAAGTAATGGTGGAGAAGAAGAAGTAAATGAAGAGAATTAATGAAGAGAGAGAGAGTGGGCGGCTATAAATGGGAATGGTGGTGGTAGGTGGGGGTTCGGTCCACCCAAAACCATGCCCAGCCAAACCAGCAACAAGTTGAACCGAACCAAGAAGGAAATGACAAAATAACCATGCAAGGAAATATGCAATATGAGTCAAGAATATGTACACGTATACCAAGATACGTAATACGAACCACAGACATTACAATAGTCTACTGGCTAACAGTTAGGCTATAGTAAGCTTCAGTAAGCTTTGTTAATTGAGTGTTGGCTTAATTGTTGTAAGGGCTATATTGGTTAGTATTATAGCAATGAGAATTTAAGGCATATGAGTTCATTATCATTGTTGGTAGAAGATGTTTAATCTGAGCATGCGTAAGCTTTAACTGTTTGGCACTTATGGTTAGAATAGCTTTTATGGTTGAAGTGGAAATGGCTAGGGATGAACCAACCTTGTTAAAAATTGTTGAATTTTAGGAAGTATACTCCTAGCAAAATGTTTTCATAGTTTAATTATAAATAATTTTGTTAATTAGTGTATAAAAATTCTAGTATAAATGCCTTGTTATGGTCTAATGATAGCTAGACACTATTTAAGCTCTACTCTATAATTTGTTAGCAAAATCTGCTAGTAGAACTATTTAGGTTTACATACTATCTAAACTATGATAAGTTATTTATAGATAATTATAGTTAACTAGAAGGTATTATAAGCTAGCTTATGGTTAGGAAATGTTTTAGTTAGCAAAAATGTATTAATTTAGATCTTAACCAACTTGTAATTATTAGTAGGAGGACATCCAGCTTTACTATCCATTCTTGATCACCCTGAGCAAGGCAAGTATACTCCTCGAATTTGTCCATTACTTTATGTCTTGTATTTTTTTATATTCATGCTTGTACCTTCTTGTTGACACAATATTGCACGGTCTTGTCTTGTATCTTGTTTCATGAGTTTACTTGTGTCTGGGAGGGAAAATACTACAGATGTGTGATCAAACCCGAGTTATTATTCATGTGAATAGCTTAGGCCCCGTATCGTACACGCGGGACCGAAGCCGTACCATTTCATGTTCCCTGAATCTACCCAAGCCGATCACATACTCTGGATGTATTTCGATATATTGCACATGTCAGGTTCATTGTATATTTCATGTTCAGGCTTCATTTCATGTTCCCTGTATTTACTTTTCAGTGTTCATGTTCTTATTTTCCGTACTTTATATTTTTTTTGTACTCATTTCCATACCATAATGTTCTTGTTCATTTTCCTGGATATACTTAGCTCCGCTCCTGACTAGGATATGTTGCAGGTGTACTTACAGGCTATCATTCTACCATATGGTCCAGAGCCTGGGATATTAGCTGAGCAGGATGGAGACATGACTTAGCTAGAGGCTTCAGGTTTAGACTGTTTAGCTTTACTCCTAGATATTGTTTTAGAGTTCATAGTACATTTCATTCCTGATGACTCTGGTACATTTATGTTATATAGATTTGTGGATTATGGTGATCTTTCTGGGAACGTTTTATAGATGCTGTGATTGTGCACATTCATGTTTATTTGGTTAGATTTTCCTAGCTTGGTATAGCTTACTTCATCGTGTCTAACGATGAAGGCTGGGCGTGTCCAACTCGTGTCCGATTATTCGGGAGCGGGTAGTGACACTCACTTTCTCTCTCAAATGGAGGATGTGAGGCTCTATTCATAGAGAAGACTGGCACATTACATGTATATGAAAGCATATGCGCGCATACGCACAGACCGAACAAATCCCATAAAATTTGCGTCAAATAGTCTTATACGTCGACACAGCAGCGCACCGCACGCTGATAGCACCGCCTGTACCGTCCATGCCACATGCTGACAGCTGACAACTGATAGTATGCCCTGCAGAACTAACATTTTCGAAAGCAACATCGTGTATGCGTCTAGCACATAGCGCCGACCCGTATAGCGCCTACCCGTATAACGCTTAACCGTATAACGCCTAGCCGCATATGCGCATGACCGCATATATGCTTGGACGCATACATGCCTGGACTCATACACGCTATACGCTATGTCGCATACGAGCCTTACCGTATAGCTCATGATGCATAGTCGTACACAGGCGACACATAGCTGGCGTATACGCCTTAAGGATGTGCTTGTGCATGCACTCGAGATAGCAAGCTTGCATGCAACTCGCACATAAAAGAAGCACACAAGCTCCATACGACGTGCTAAGTGCAAAGTGCACCATCAAAGCGCCACTTTGCGCCCTTTGCCCGTGCCTGAGTCCGATCCCCTACAGTGCTTAGCTCCTATGGATTCCCAAAGTGAGTGACAAAATAAAGGTTTGTTCCTTGTGATTTAAACTTAACTATCTAGAAAAATAAACCCACATGGGCCACCGCAACCCAAGTGTATACTCCAACACAAGCACGACTATATTTAAGATATACACCATGGTGGTTTTCTAATGTGGGACTAAAAGTTTCTAAATCTAAGTAAAAATACTGACAATCCCCCACATATATCTCAATATAGGTTGAGCATTCCTCACAGTGTGTCATCATGCATTAGGATAGATGTCGCTTCGACTTGAATCTTCCCGCCAACTCCTGCCATTTTGCAACACCAATGGCTGATTGTTCCAACGCCACATTCCTCGTGCAGCTCCTGCGAGTAGATTTACAGCGACTCCGACTCCCTACGGTAGTCTTAAGTGTACCTGGTCCTCTTCTTAGGAGAAGCCCATGTCACGTAGCAGACTACGTTCATGATCTTCTTTGGCTTCACTTCGTGGCTCACTTCATATCCTTAGTCGTAGTAGTGGTGCAAACTTCGATGTTGGTTTCAAAAATAATAATAGATCACACTGTACTAGGCCATCATGCACAGAATGGACTCTTGGAAGCTAAAGACCATCACATCGCTCAGCAAGTCCAGATCATGGTCAGAGTCTACAATTATTAATGCAGCAGAGGCCGTGTATCACCTTTGATTATTTTATTAGGGTTAATATAGATCATTAATTAATTATTTTTTGACGGTGTTCATTAGAACGCTGGGGACTTTTGTGCATACTATGAATTGTATGCCTTGTGGGCCTACTGCCCCCAACTTCCACCATAGATGGAAGGAATACTACGTTCCATTGCTCGATCTACTGATCTTCTGCCATCCAGCCAGAGCTTCAATACCTCTCTCCACTGACCACAATGGTCACTTATGTTCGGCCCATTTATAAAAGCCGTCGTGTATGGTACGGAGGGCCTGTTTGGTAAACTGTATTTGGAGTCGAATTTTAGAACTTTATAGGGTTGGAGCCAAATTCATGGAATCCTATGTTTGGTTGGAGTTGGATTTGGATATGCAGAGGGGGTACCAAATCCAAAAAATGGATTTAGAAGAAAGAAATGACGATTTTGGAGGGAAAAGTTGGATTTATTATTTTAATAATTTTATTGTTCTATTAAATATTTAGATAAAACTTATTAATAACTAATTAAATAAAAAATAATTAAAAATTAACTAATAGTTAGTTGTTATTTTATATATGAACCTTTTTATTCTTATTAATATAAATAAGTTCATAACTTAAATAAATAATTATTAATTTATAATTTTATTAATTAATATTTCATTATAATCTTAGTCAATAATTGATTAATTTTTTAATAGTAATTATAATCTTAATAAATAATATATTAATCATAACTATAATCATAATTAATTATTAATTATTTAATAAGTTAATAATTAATATATTATTATAATTTTAATGAATAATATATTAACCATCATTATAATCTTAATTAATAATTTATTAATCATAATTATTACCATAATTATAATAATTATTTAATTATTAATCATAACTATAATTATAATTATAATAATTATATTAATTAATATTTATTATAATCATAATTATTAATCTATTAATAATAATTATAATATTAACTATTGATTTATTTACTAATATTTTACTAAAATCTTAATTAATTAATATATTAATTATAACTATAATCTTAATTAACTAATATTTTATTATAATTGTCACACCCCAGAACCAGAATACTGGAGAGCGGGGGCAGACATAGCCAGCTACGTATATGAAATGGATTCCATCTCGCTATACGGTCACGGCTATCTAGATACATGAGGGTTTACTATAAGCCAACAGTCTCTTAAGGTCATAAACAAGGCTAGTGTCTCAATCACAAGCAAGTAAGTAAATATTACAAGATGTATGATCATTAAATATACAATAATAAGGCGTCCCAAATATTACATATTCAGCTGATCATGAAGCTAGTCGTTACAAAATGTTAGGACTAGCAAGAGTTTAGTCATACATGATTAACCCTAGGATCTGTCAATCATGTTACAGCCCGTAGGCAGACAGTAAGTAAATACAATCGAGCTAAATAGGTGCTCGTCGGCTAAACACCTCAAAAGAATATTTTTACAATAAAGTGGGAGATCAAAAATAAACCCACTCGTTGCCCTGGTTACGTCTAGTCGCCACCATCGGGCTAGAAAGTCGGTAGATCCTCTGGAGCTGCTCCGAAATCTGGCCATACAAAACCAGCTGGGTCAGACCCCAGAAAGAGTAAGTGCCACAAAGGAAGCTTCACTTAGGAACTAAAACCAGCAATTAGCACAGAAGATAATAATATAGCAATAAATAAGACAGGAGTTAAGAAAAAGCATAACCGGGTGATATACGATGAGATAACCATGGGACTATTCAGATAGCTAGGTTACAACACGTAAACCAAACAAGGACCGGGGTTGTAACCCTTCGTCTGAGCAGAACTTGGAATTCTCACCATTTATCGGTAAAATAAATACAGACATTCTGGTCATGTAGTAATCTGGAACAAGATCAGGGCAAGGCTAGACAGGTTAGACTCCATCCAATCATTTCACGGCCAAGCAAAATTATGGCTTGATACTTTAACTAACTAGGGTTGTCACAAGCCTAATTACTAACAAGATGCAGTAAGATTATTCCACAGCCACAAGCCCTGCAGACCATCCAGGTTACCCAGGTCGAAAGATTAGGGTTGAATTCAGGTGGGTACATCGTCCAGGAAACGTATGTACCCTTAGGTAGCTTGAAGGGTACAACACATGATAGTGTGCTGGAAATGTGCCCTACTCGACGGCAGGCTACAGATCCCAGGCGCGCCCAGGTAACGGGATTGTCTGTAGCTGGGAGATATCTTTATGACTAATGTATTAATCTAGTTATTAGCCTTAGTCCATTTCAGTAGGTACTCCTGACCGTGGTACTCAGGAGTCCCCTCCTAGACATGATGCAAGACAGGACTGGATTATTTGTACAAGCACAATCGCCCACGGTGTCCAGGTCATTATACAGGTCATGTCATGTCAGGTAGCCGTCGCAACAGCTTATCAAGATATATCATGTCAGGTTATCATGTCAAGAGTACTGGTCAAGAGTGCGCCGCGACGGGCCACTATCAGGTCAGGTCATGTTCACTTGTCAGGAGTGCACTACGACGGGTCACTATCGTGTTTAGGTACATGTGCAAGGCATCATAGTGCAGACATTCAATCAGGAGACCCAATTACACTGAGGGTTACAAGGCATGAGTTAATAATACTAAATAAATAGCAATAATAACAAAATGACAAGACAAGGCGTGGGGAGGAATCATGCGGCCCAACGAGAGACGAATCCATGCGGTAGGCAGAAGGGACAACCCATGCGGCTGGAGGAAGGGAAGGGTACTCATGCGACTAAGGGCGGAAAACTTATGCGGCTGGGAAATTCAGGGTCATGCGGTTGAGAGGGCTCGGGTCCTCATGCGGCAAGAAGAAGACTGCAGTATATGCAGCCATCGAGGAAGTCGGGTTATGCGGTTCGGTATGGCTAAGCATATGCGACTGAGTGGTGAGCAAATCCCATGCGGCTATCAAGGATCAATGCCTATGCGGCTCTCAAGGAAAGGGGTTCTCATGCGGCTGGGACGAGCCAGGGTGCATGCGGTCGGGTCAAGTGAAGTCCCATGCGGCCAGCGTGGATCGGTCCTTATGCGATTCAGAGTCCAAAGCCCATGCGGCTGGAGGAAGGAGGCATATGCGGCTAGCAAGAAGCAAGTCTATGCGGCTCAAGAGGAGCGGAGCATTATGCGGCTGGGAGTTGAGCGAGTTATGCTGCTAGATGAGTTCGGCTCTCATGCGGCTCAAAGTACTTCCAGTCATGCGGCTGAAGAGAACACTTACCGCATAAAATATTCATGCGGTCAAGCCAAGTACAGTTCATCTTCTCCAAAATTCCGAGAAGAAGAACACCATGAGAGCCAAGTTCTCAAGCTCCATAACTCCATCATTCGGAGCCCAAATCCGAACTTCCACAGGTCAAAACGAGGCAGAATAAAATGCTCTACAACATGGAACCATCAAATTCAGAAATAACAAGATTAAGTAGATCAAAACCCAAGAAATCCAAAAATAAAATAAACTTAGATCTACAAGAATCTAGCCATGGAAAGTAGAAATGCCAAGTACTAAAGTAAGATAAAATACTGTAAGGAAGATAATGAAGCAATAAAATTAGAGTTCCTCCATGAAGCAAGTTGCACTTGCCTAGGCCTCTCTCTCTCTCTGTGGTAGGTGAAGAAGTAATGGAGGAAAGAAGAAGAGCTTAATGAAGAGAGAGAAAGAAGAATGGGTAATAAATAGTAAAGGTAGTGGTAGGTAGGGGTTCACCCCTTGGTCCATGATGAACCAATAGCAATCCCAAACCGAACCGAGCCAACCCGAACCAAGAATGAACCAAGCCATAAAGAAAACTAAGCAAGGAATCATGCAATACAAGATAAAATACGTACACGTATTTCAAAATACGTAATACGAACCACAGGCATTACAACTCTACCCACCTTAAAAGAATTCCGTCCTCAAAATTTAATTAAGAGGCTAGAGAGACGAGAACAAGCTACATTAATCACAAGCAAGCTATAACTAGGCAGGCAATCACTCATTCAAGAAAGGAATCGAAGGCATGAGGCATAAGAAAGACATTATACCTCACGAGTCAAACAAGTCGGGATATTGCGTTCGGATATCATCCTCACGCTCCCACGTTGACTCATCTAAAGAGTGATGACCCCAAGCAACTCGGACTAACTTGATAGTCTTGTTCTTGAGTATCTTCTCTCTCCGGTCCAATATAGACACGGGCCTCTCCTCATACAAAAGGTTGGTACCAACAACCAATTTCGAATGATCCAAAATGTAGCTCGGGTTCGGGACATACCGTCGTAATTGGGATACATGGAACACATCATGCACCTCGCTTAGCGACGGCGGAAGAGCGAGACGATAGGATACATCTCCTACTCGCTCTAGAATATCAAATGGCCCTATATACCTAGGACTAAGCTTTCCTCGTGCGCCAAAACGAATGATGCCACGGTTAGGCAAAATCCTCAGGAATACATGGTCACCGACAGAAAACTCGAGAGGGTGCCGATGAGAATCGGCCCAATGGCGCTGGCGATCTTGGGCAACTCGAAGATGATCCCGAACTCTTCTGACCACTTCAACTGTCTGGACAATCATTTCTGGATCGAGCATCTGCCTCTCTCCAACATCATCCCATGCTAATGGGGATCGATACTTCCTGCCATACAGTGCCTCGAACGGTGCCATTTGGATACTGGCCTGGAAACTGTTGTTGTACGAAAACTCCACCAGGTGCAGGTGATCTTCCCACGAACCACCGAAGTCAAGTGTACAAGATCTCAACATGTCTTCAAGAGTCTGGATCGTACGCTCCGACTGACCATCTGTCTGTGGATGATATGCTAAACTGAACTGGAAACGAGTCCCCAAACTCTCTTGCAAGCTACGTCAAAAGTGCGACGTAAATCTTGAATCTCGGTCCGAGGTAATACTGACTGGTACTCCATGCAACCTGACAATCTGCCTGAGGTATATCTCTGCTAACTGAGCTGTCGACTGACCAACTCTGAACGGGAGGAAGTGAGCCACCTTCGTGAGCCGATCAACTATAACCCAAATAGCATCTCGACCAGCTGGGGATCTAGGTAATCCAGTCACAAAATCCATGGTCACATGTTCCCACTTCCATTCTGAAATCGGCAAGGGCTGAAGAAGTCCAGCGGACCTCTGATGTTCAGCCTTAACTTGTTGGCAGACTAAACAACGAGAGATATACCGGGCTATCTCCCTCTTCAGCCATTCCACCAGAAATGCTGACGAATATTACGGTACATCTTCGTACCACCAGGATGAATGGAATACTGAGAACTGTGTGCTTCCGACATGATCTCCTGTCTGATATCTCCACTGGGTACACAAAGACGCTTACCATATCGAAGTGTACCATCCTCATGAATGCATAACTCTGGTCTTCGTCCTGCCTCACACTTTGCTCTGAGTCGCTGAAGCTTGGAATCTGCTGATTGCGCCATCCGGATCCTCTCGACTATGGTGGACTGAACTTGCATGCTGGCCATCAATGCCACACTGGAAGGAAGAACAACTTCAATACCCATCTTCTGAAGATCTGCTAACAGCTCCGGTTGTGCTGTTAGGAAATAAACTTCGGCTCTCCTGCTCAATGCATCTGCAACAACGTTGGCCTTCCTAGGATGATACTATAGGTTGACATCATAATCCACAAGAAGCTCCAGCCACCTCCTCTGACGCATGTTAAGATCATTCTGGGTGAAAACATACTTCAGGCTCTTGTGGTCGGTGAAAATCTCCACCCTATTTCCGTACAAGTAGTACCTCCACAACTTGAGTGCAAACACTACTGCTGCCAGCTCCAAATCATGGGTTGGATAATTCCTCTCATGATTACGAAGTTGTCGTGAAGCATAAGCTATTACCTTCCCATGCTGCATTAGAACACATCCTAAACCTCTGCCTGAAGCATCATAATATACTGAGAATCCTACAGTTCCATCTGAAAGCGCGAGAATGGAAGCCGTCATCAAGCCTCGCTTCAACTTCTCAAAAAAACTCTGACATTCTGCGGTCCAAGCAAACTGCACCTTCTTACGGGTCAACTGAGTCAATGGCGCCAAAATCCGAGCAAAATCTGAAACAAACCGCCGGTAGTAGCCGGCCAATCCAAGAAAACTGCGAACTTCTGCAACGGTGCTGGGCACTGGCCATGACTCAATGGCCACGATCTTCTGGGGATCCACTTCTACTCCTCCTCTGGTGATGATGTGACCCAAGTACGAAATGCGATCGAGCCAGAACTCGTATTTACTGAACTTGGCATACAACTGGTGCTTCCTAAGAATCTGAAAAACCACACGGAGATGCTGCTCATGCTCCGCTTCACTCCTGCTATAGACCAGGATGTCGTCCAGAAACACAATCATAAACTGATCCAAGTAAGGCATGAAAATACGATTCATGAGATCCATGAATACTGCCGGCGCATTGGTTGCTCCAAATGGCATCACTAGGAACTCCCAATGCCCATACCTCGATCTAAAAGCTGTCTTCGGGATGTCCTGCTCTCTGACTCTGATCTGATGATATCTTGAGCGCAAGTCGATCTTCGAGAATACTGTTGCCCCTTTGAGCTGATCAAACAAGTTATCTATCCTCGGAAGAGAGTATCTGTTCTTGATTGTCACTGAGTTTAAGGTACGATAATCAACACATAACCTGGACGTACCATCCTTCTTTTTTACAAGAAGCATCGGGGCTCCCCAAGGCGATCCACTAGCACGAATGAATCCCTTGGTTCAAAGTTCTTCAATCGTCTTGTACAAGATCTCTAACTCTGAAGGCGCCCTCCTGTAGACTCTCTCTGATACTGGGGCTGTCCCGGGAATCAAGTCTATGGTGAACTCGATCTCTCGCTCTGGCGGCATACCTGGAAGCTCTTCTGGGAAAACATCTGGAAACTCTTTGACTATCGGGGGCAACTGCACTGCTGCTACTGCCATCCGCAACACTGGGGGTGAAGGCTCAACTGCGCCTCGGGAAAAGAAAAACTCTGGCTCGCCTGGAATGCTAAAAACAACCCTACCAATATGGCAGTCTATTCTAGCATACTGGTTTCTCAACCAATCCATCCCTAAGACCATATCATAATCGGCTATCGAGAATTCTATCAATCTAGCGGGAAACTCCATACCGCTAACTGCGATCCGACACGAGGAAAACACCATATCGACTCCCACAAGTCCGTTACCAGTAAGTATATTGAGCCTTACTGATAATGACTCGGGCTCCAATCCTATCCGTGTAGCGAATCGTACAGACATAAAAGAATGCGATGCACCAGAATCAAATAAAGCTGAAGCTGGAAAGGAGTTGACGAAAATAGTACCTGCCACTACCTCTCCTGGTGCCAATCATTCCTCCACGGTCATCACCATAGCATGACCATGCCCTCGGGGTGCTGGTCCCCTCTGCTGAAATCCTCGCTGCCTATTCTGACTCAAGGCTTGGGCCTGAGTATGCTGCTAGAGGTTCTGCTGCTGGAATACCTGGGACTGAGACGGCAAGGGCCTCGGCAATGGATACTGCTGCTGCTGGACCGGAGCTGGTCCTCTCACCGAAGAGCTAGAAAGGTTGGACGATGATGAACCACCCCTATTCGGGCAGGATCCAACCCTATGGTCTGCTGCTCCACAAGCCAGACACAATCCCTATGACCTGCGGCACTCTGCCACTACATGGCCTGGCTTCCCACAATGAGAACATCCCACTGCGGAAGACTGCTTCTGCTTCTGCTGCTGAGGGTACGTCGGGGTTGAATGCTGAACCGACGTCACTGAGGTCGCTCGCCTCGGAGCTCCAATAATCAAAGCCCTGGCTGCCGGGGCTGGGGCTGAAGACTGATTCATCTGGCCGTGGGATCTCTTCCGACCTCTGGCCCTATCCATAATCCTCTGGGAGGTATACTCATGCCTCCTAGCTGCTCTCAAGACTGCATCAAAAGTCAGATGCTCGAACTGCTCAACTGCCAATAGAATCTCCAGGTGAAGCCCTTGCTGAAATCGCTGGGCTCTATCATACTCGGTTGCCACCAAAGTGGGAGCAAACCGACTGAGCCTCGAAAATGCGGCCGCATATCCGTCGACCGTCCTGTCCATCTGCTTCAGATTGGTGAACCTCATCTGTAGATCATACCGAGCTACAGCATCAAAATACTTGGTCTGGAATCTCTTTCTGAATACAGCCCAAGCAATGGGTGCTGCTAATCCAACGGCCTGCGCTGCCCACCAGCTGCAGGCAAAATCTAATAACTGCAAGCGCACTACGACTACCTTCTCATTCTCTGGGGTCCTGGCTGCTTCTAGAATCACCTCGATGTCCTGAAGCCAAGCATCTGCAGCGATAGCATCTTCACTACCGTCGAAGAATGGGGGGTTCAAGCGCTTGAAGCTGTTGGCCGCACTGTTACCCTGATGACCTCCTCTGGTCAGAGCATCCGTCACTGCTTGGTGCAAGGCATCTCCTCGGCAATCTTGGGAAGCTCTCAAGGTTCTGACGAGACCTACCAAAGTGCCATCATCAGGCTCGGCAGGCTGAACTGGCTGGACTGGTGGCTCTCTGCCAGAAGGCTCGACTCTGGAGGCTACTCCGGAATGCTAGGCTTGATCTCCTGGTTGCTGCTGATCCACGGGAAGTGCTCCGCCTTGCTGACCAGCAGGTCCAGGAACGATGCCGCTGAAGAAGACGACATGGGGAACAATAAGGAAGGACCAGGACAGATCAACGATACAAGCATATGATCAGGACAAGAATCCAGGGATTCAGAAAATACGAGCAGAGATCAAGGGCGAATACTGATTGAGACATCTATTCGATAAACCCTCACATATCTTGATTTACAAGACCTGCATGGGCCACCACTTAAACCATGTCACGCCCCAGAACCAGAATACTGGAGAGCGGGGACAAACATAGCCAGCTACGTATATGAAATGGATTCTATCTCGCTATACGGTAACGGCTGTCTAGATACATGAGGGTTTACTACAAGCCAACAGTCTCTTAAGGTCATAAACAAGCCTAGTGTCTCAATCACAAGCAAGTAAGTAAATGTTACAAGATGTATGACCATTAAATATACAATAATAAGGCGTCCCAAATATTACATATTCAGCTGATCATGAAGCTAGTCGTTACAAAATGTTAGGACTAGCAAGAGTTTAGTCATACATGATCAACCCTAGGATCTGTCAATTATGTTACAGCCCGTAGGCAGACAGTAAGTAAATGCAATCGAGCTAAACAGGTGCTCGTCGGCTAAACGTCTCAAAAGAATATTTTTACAATAAAGTGGGAGATCAAAAATAAACCCACTCGTTACCCTGGTTACGTCTAGTCGCCACCATCGGGCTAGAAAGTCGGTAGATCCTCTGGAGCTGCTCCGAAATCTGGCCATACAAAACCAGCTGGGTCAAACCCCAGAAAGAGCAAGTGCCACAAAGGAAGCTTCACTTAGGAACTAAAACCAGCAATTAGCACAGAAGATAATAATATAGCAATAAATAAGACAGGAGTTAAGAAAAAGCATAATCGGGTGATATACGATGAGATAACCATGGGACTATTCAGATAGCTAGGTTACAACCGGTAAACCAAATAAGGACCGGGGTTGTAACTCTTCGTCTGAGCAGAACTTGGAATTCTCACCATTTATCGGTAAAATAAATACAGGCATTCTGGTCATGTAGTAATCTGGAACAAGATCAGGGCAAGGCTAGACAGGTTAGACTCCATCCAATCATTTCACGGCCAAGCAAAATTACTGCTTGATACTTTAACTAACTAGGGTTGTCACAAGCCTAATTACTAACAAGATGCAGTGAGATTATTCCACAGCCACAAGCCCTGCAGACCATCCAGGTTACCCAGGTCGAAAGATTAGGGTTGAATTCAGGTGGGTACATCGTCCAGGAAACGTATGTACCCTTAGGTAGCTTGAAGGGTGCAACACATGACAGTGTGCTGGAAATGTGCCCTACTCGACGGCAGGCTACAGATCCCAGGCGCGCCCAGGTAACGGGATTGCCTGTAGCTGGGAGATCTCTTTATGACTAATGTATTAATCTAGTTATTAGCCTTAGTCCATTTCAGTAGGTACTCCTGACCGTGGTACTCAGGAGTCCCCTCCTAGACATGATGCAAGACAGGACTCGATTATTTGTACAAGCACAATCGTCCACAGTGTCCAGGTCATTATACAGGTCATGTCATGTCAGGTAGCCGTCGCAACAGCTTATCAAGATATATCATGTCAGGCTATCATGTCAAGAGTACTGGTCAAGAGTGCGCCGCGATGGGCCACTATCAGGTCAGGTCATGTTCACTTGTCAGGAGTGCACTACGACGGGTCACTATCGTGTTCAGGTACATATGCAAGGCATCATAGTGCAGGCATTCAATCAGGAGACCCAATTATACTGAGGGTTACAAGGCATGAGTTAATAATACTAAATAAATAGCAATAATAACAAAATGACAAGACAAGGCGTGGGGAGGAATCATGCGGCCCAACGAGAGACGAATCCATACGACAGGCAGAAGGGACAACCCATGCGGCTGGAGAAAGGGAAGGGTACTCATGCGACTAAGGACGGAAAACTTATGCGGCTGGGAAATTCAGGGTCATGCGGTTGAGAGGGCTCGGGTCCTCATGCGGCAAGAAGAAGACTGCAGTATATACGGCCATCGAGGAAGTCGGGTTATACGATTCGGTATGGCTGTGCACATGCGACTGAGTGGTGAGCAAATCCCATGCGGCTATCGAGGATCAATGCCTATGCGGCTCTCAAAGGAAGGGGTTCTCATGTGGCTAGGACGAGCCAGGGTGCATGCGGTCGGGTCAAGTGAAGTCCCATGCGGCCAGCGGGGATCGGTCCTTATGCGATTCAGAGTCCAAAGCCCATACGGCTGGAGGAAGGAGGCATATGCGGCTAGCGAGAAGCAAGTCTATGCGGCTCAAGAGGAGCGGAGCATTATACAGCTGGGAGTTGAGCGAGTTATGCTGCTAGATGAGTTCGGCTCTCATGCGGCTCAAAGTACTTCCAGTCATGTGGCTGAAGAGAACACTTACCGCATAAAATATTCATGCGGTCAAGCCAAGCATAGTTCATCTTCTCTAAAATTCCGAGAAGAAGAACACCATGAGAGCCAAGTTCTCAAGCTCCATAACTCCATCATCCGGAGCCCAAATATGAACTTCCATAGGTCAAAACGGGACAGAATGAAATGCTCTACAACATGGAACCATCAAAACTCAGAAATAACAAGATTAAGTAGATCAAAACCCAAGAAATCCAAAAATAAAATAAACTTAGATCTACAAGAATCTAGCCATGGAAAGTAGAAATGCTAAGTACTAAAGTAAGATAAAATACTGTAAGGAAGAGAATAAAGCAATAAAATTAGAGTTTCTCCATGAAGCAAGTTGCACTTGCCTAGGCCTCTCTCTCTCTCTCTGGTAGGTGAAGAAGTAATGGAGGAAAGAAGAAGAGCTTAATGAAAAGAGAGAAAGAAGAATGGATAATAAATACTAAAGGTGGTGGTAGGTAGGGGTCACCCCTTGGTCCATGATGAACCAATAGCAATCCCAAACCGAACCGAGCCAACCCGAACCAAGAATGAACTAAGCCATGAAGAAAACTAAGCAAGGAATCATGCAATACAAGATAAAATACGTACACGTATTCCAAAATACGTAATGCGAACCACAGGCATTACAATAATCAAATGGTAAAATTTATTTTTCTATCCAAACAATGGATTTGAATTTCAACCAAATCCAATAGCACATAGTTTACCAAACAATGGAGGGTAAAGTGCATTTAAACCCTCCTTAGATTTGCCTCTTTCGCAAAATAAGACCTTTTAGAAAACTTACGTAATTTGCACCTCCCGCAAAACATGTTTTGCTCGGAATGCCCCTTTCCGTCAAAATGACGTTAGAAGTAGCCGTTAGGACCCTTTTTTGGAGAGAGAAAATTTTCTACTCCCCAAAATACCCCTCTATGTTAACGTTAGCTTCCTGGCTCCCTTTCATTATCTATATATAGGATTGTTTGAAACATAAAACCTAAGCTTTCTATTTTCTACATATTTGACTGGTTGGTTGGTAGGGAAAATAACATTTAATTTTTTCATATTCCTTTTTTTACTTATTTGCTATCATTTAATGTATTGAAGCTTTTTCTTACCTACAGATCTCAAATCCAACTGCAAATTATGGCCAGTAGATCGCAATCTTCATTCTCAAGATGTCCAAATAGAAATTATGGAAGAATAATTTATTGCTATTGTGGATTAATTAGTCCACTAAAAACTTCATGGATACCAACAAATTCTGGAAGAAGATTCTACATGTGTGCAAATTTTTTAACAAATTCTTGTGATTTTTTACTATGGGAGGATGAAAAACTTTCAGAACACTATCAAATTCTAATGTGGAATTTAATGAAAGAAGTAAAGGAGCACCGAGGCCAAGGTTTACAGCCTATTCCTAGAGAATCGACAGCGGCGGTGGCAGCAACTGAACCCAAACCATGCTTCAACATACATGTTTTGTAATTTATTTTTGGATTTTTGACATGTTTAGTACTATTTAAGTTATTCATTTAAGAAATACATGCGATAAAAACAAATTTGTACCAAGATACAATTCAAGTTTCCAATGAATGTTGCAGTTGCATTCCAAAATGAAACAATAATATGAGCAAATTGCCAATATAAACTGCAAAATGGAACACATATGTTCCTATATGAACAGCAACATATGAAACAACAACATGTAAACTGCAAATGTTCCTATATGAACTGCACAAATGAATTGCAAAATGTAAACACAATGTAAACTGCAAAATGGAACACATATAAGAAAATTCGAAAACATGAGCAAATTGCCATGTTTATCAATATATAAACATGAGCAAATTGCCATGAGCAAATATAAACATGAGAAAACATGAGAAAAATTAGAAAACATGAGAAAAATGGATACTGCACAATATAAACTGTCATCTTGATCAAATTGCCATGTTCATCAACATTTCATCAAATTGCCATGTTCATCAACATTTCATTTCTTCAATAAAATTTCATCCAACTACTTAAACACATTCCAAAATATAATCTGAAGACATGAAGAGTTCACCAAATACATTAAGAGTTCACATATCCACTTGTACAACAACATTTCATCCAACTACTTAAACACATTCATTTCTTAAGAGTTCACACCATCATCTATACTGCACATCCATTCTTTATCTAAAATATATAAACTGCACATCCATTTGCTTTGCTCCCACATGCTTGTATACTGCAGAAAAAAAAGGAAGAGTTAGTGACAGCAGCATGAGGTAGGGACAGTGCTAAAATGAAGAAGAATTATGAACCTGCAGCATGACAAACCTTGGTAGGGACAGCAGATGACAAAATGATAAAGACCCCACAGCAACATTCAGCATGACAAAATGATAAACTTGGTAGGGACAGTGGCTCAGAAGAGTTAGTGAGTAAAGGATAATGGATCACCAAAATGATAAAGACCCCACAGCAACATTTAGCATGACAAAATGAGGTAGGGACAACATCATGCAGCGTAATAGAGCACCCCACAGACAGAGCACCCCACAAAATTACGTAGGGACAGCAGCATAATGGGTCACCAAAATGATAAAGACCCCACAGACAGAGTATAATGGGTCCCAATCCATCATTGCCACACATATCCTTATACCCACATAACTCGAATTCATCATTGCCAACTTTCAAAATGGGTCACCAAAATGATAAGAACCCTTTCCTTGTCTACAACCTATGGAAAGATGAGTAACAAATAATTAAAATGCAAAATTTTAAAATGAGTAACAAATAATGAGCAAAATTCATGTATCAGAACTGACCTTTTGGCGCTAACACTCTCCCTCCTTGCAACACTTTCAGAATTATGGTCCACATTTCCTTCAAAATGAGGTGTTGGATTACCATGATATGCATGCAGATTTGACCTTGGTAGCTTAGGCCTACCTGGTTTGCCTTTTGGCACCATCTCCTTCTCCTTGAAAGGATTTGGGCATGCTCTTGAGTTATGTCCTAACTGCTTACACTTGCCACAGGTGATAGTGGCTCTAGTCATGACTTTTCCAGCTTCCTTCTTAGACATTCTTTTATCATCTTGTTTCTTTCTCTTCTTTTGCCTTCTCCCAGTTTGGACATGGACCACATAGGGTATCATAGGTACAATATTTTGAAGCTGTCTTAGATTCCTCATTGAAAGATGATTGATTATCTTTGCATAAGCCTTCAAGTAAGTGGACTTCTGGTAGCACGTGTCTACATAGTCTTCAATAGAGTGCCTCTTCTTCTTAATACATGCAGCTGCATGGTCACAAGGAATACCTGTGAGTTGCCATTCTCTACAACTGCAGCTCTTTGCTTCCAAGTCCACTGCCTCATTAAGTCCTATCTGGCTCACTTCAAATTTATTGAACCCAGAAGTAATAACCATACATTTTCTTGCACCCTCTTTGGCTTCTTCCAGTTTTTTCATTACTTTAGGAACAATGACCCCATCATGAGCTCCCATTCTTTCTCTCTTCTCATGAAACCTTACCATGAGCAATCTTCTTATAGTTTCCAGTAGACATATAATGGACTTGTCTCTTGCTTTCAATATGTGCTTATTCCATGACTCACACATATTATTGCTTGAGAGCTCACACTTAGAATTGGTTGAGAACCCATGCTTTGACCACTGACCCGCAGGAAGTTTATCTAACCATTCATAGGCCTCCTTGCTTACTTTTATGATCTTATTCATTGCTTTCTCAAAATCAACTAAAGTGCATGCCTCTGAAGCTTCCCATAAAAGATACTTCAACTTGGACCCTGGATGTTTCTTCTTGAAATTTTCATATATGTACCTAACACAAAATCTATGCTCTACATTAGGAAGAAGATTGTGAAACACATCCAGTAGGCCTTTTTGTCTATCAGAAATCCAGGTGATTGCATTTCCATCCATGCCAAGTGCATCCAATAGTTGATCCATGAACCAGTTCCAAGTTTCCTTATTTTCTATCTCCACAACAACCCAAGCAATAGGGAAAAAAACTGTTGTTACCATCTCTTCCCACTGCACTAAGAAGTTGCCCTTTGTACTAAGTCTTCAAAAAATACCCATCCAGACCAATGAATGGTCTACAACCTTCTTTAAAACCTTTATCACAGCCTTCAAAGTGTAGAACACCCTCACAAATCTGGTGGACTTTCCATCTTCCTCTAATTCTCCTTTGACCCTAACAATACTCCCAGGATTGGTAGACATCACCAGCATTGCATACTCCATGATGTAAGCATATTGGTCTTGGACATGCCCTTCAATCAACTCTAATGCCTTCTTCTTTGCCCTTGCAATTTTGTGTCTTGAACAGTCAATCTCCAAATCTTCTGCAATGTGGGTTCTAAATCCAGCATACTTCCAATCTGGATCATTTTTGAATCTGTGTACATATCTATTTGCAAGGAATATAGCAGTAGCTTGTCTATTGATGTCCACCTCAACACAGTCCCTTGAATTCAGATACATACTTCTTCAATACAAAATTTCCATGAGCACCAAAAACTACTTCCATGAATCCTCCACTCACAAGCATCATTTGCACATCTAGCTGTCACCCTCTTTGTTTCATTGTGTATCCACTTGAGATTGTAATTGTTCTTTATGGCATGGAGCCTCAATGCACTCCTGAATTTTGCATGTGAAGCAAGCCTCTGCCCTACATGAAGAGAGACATTTTCCTCCCTCATTAACCTTTTTTTAGTCACCAGAGGCTCTGTATGAGCAGTCCCTTCATCCTCATCATCAAAACTTTCTTCCGAGGAGTGTACACTAGCCAACTCATCACTGGGAGCATATTCAGAGTCTTGGTCAATGTCTCCATGGGGGACAAAACTACTAAAGTCAATACCAGCTGCTTCTTCCTCCACATTGTCTTCATTCTCTACATTGCCTTCATTCTCCATATTTCCTTCATCTTGTACATGTTCATCAGGTTGAGATTGATGTTCAGGAGGTCCAGATCCTAACTCCACATCTTTATCAGGTTGAGCAGGCCCAGTCAAGTCTATATTGGCCCAAAAATCATCACCCAACTGCACATTAATCTCATCAGGTGCTTCAGAAGGACCACAGAAAATTCTGGTGGTTGTAAACTCAGTAATGTTAACATATTCACCATAGTCAATGAGTCACTCAATAAGCTTCCCCAGTACATAAAACTTGATAACACAAGGGGTTGGAAACTTTTCAAAAAAGCTCAATATATCATTGTCACCCAATATCTGAGTCTTACTTCCATCTACAGGGTCAAAATAATAAATTTCACATGGAGCCTAGACCCCAGCAGATGCACATAACCCATGAAGATCAAACCAGCACATCTCATCTCTGTCCACACATCCTTTAAGTTCTAATTCTATACCCCCCTCATATTTGTTATCAACACTAAAATTTTCCCCAACAAACATGTGAACAACATACTTGGTATCCATTAATCCCTCTGCACATACACAAACAGGCAACAACATATATGAAAAAACTAACAAAAGACAGTTTCCTATGTACAAGCATATCCCCTATATAGACATACATAACAGACAGACAACTAATTTAATATAGAAACAACAACGTATAGACAAACAACTAATTAATATAGAAACAACAATGTATAGACAAACAGACAGTCAACTAATTGAATATAAATTCAACTAATTTAATATAAATTCAACAATGTATAGACAAATAGAGGGACAACAGACAACTAATTTAATATAAATTCAACTAATTTAATCCTATGTACATACAAGGATTATAACTACTAACAACAAACAACCCATATACTACAAACAGCCCATATATAGACAATAAACTACAAACAGCCCAACAATAACAATATACAAACATCATTCCTGCATTTTTCTCAAAAAATATGAAATTTAACAAACATCATGCATGAATCAGACATTTTCCACTCGTAGAGACATCATTCATGCATTTTTCTCAAAATATTAAGAAATTTCTGCTCGTACTGACATCATTCATGCACTACGTTCGAAAGTGTAGAAAATTTTAGAGAACTAGGATTTTCGAATGTACCAGTTCGAGAATTCCCTAATAAGCCGTTGCAGCACAGAATCTCCACTCCGATCGACCAACAACAGCCTAGAATATGAAAAATCTAGGTTTTCAGGCGAACAGAGTCATGGTTCGGGGACAGGGGGAGAGATATGGGAGGATTTAGGGTTTGCAAAGAGATTTTGGAACGGGGGAGAGAGTTGAGAACGGGAGAGAGAGAGAGTTGAGAATAGAAATGAAACGTCGGTTGTATGCTTCAATTATATCACAGAGGTAATTTGGTCATTTCATCCAAGAGTTAACACCGGTTAACAAAAAAGTTAGATTATGGGGGTGATTTAAACATTTTCGTAACTTTTTGGGTTTTTCAAATCAGGAATTCTTTAATTGCGTTTTCGTCACATTTAAGGAGGGTTTAAATGCACTTTACCCAATAATGGATTTAGATTTAAATTTTGAATTTTCAAATCCAACTTTTTTTTTTTTTCAGATGCAAATCCAAATTCTATTTACCAAACAATACCATGGTTTTTTTTTTTTTTGGGGGGGGGGGGGGGGTGGGGGGTGGGGGAGGGGGGGGGCGGGCGGTTGGTGTTTCAGGATAAATGGAATCTACAAAACCCTACGGCGTACTCTTCCGGCCCATTTATAAAAGCCATCCGAATGGAAAAGAAACATCTAGCATTATTTCCTTATCCTCTATTTCCCACTTCCCCCTCTCCTCCTCCTCCCAATGGCTTCGTCACTCCTCAGCGCCGCCAAGCCCATGCTCTTCTCCTCCCAAAACCACTCTTCTCCGCTTCTCTCCGCTCCTCCTTGTTCTCTTCCTCTCCCCAAGAATCGCTCCTTTAAAGTCAGCGCTGCACTCGCTCAGAAATGGGATCCATCGAAAGTTGTTCTCTCGCTTCTTCTTTATTTCTTGTTATTTTATTTTTTGTGAAAGTTTTGTTGCGTGGCTCTGTGTTTACTGAGAAATCGATTTGGTTTTTTGTTTGGATCGCAGGTGGTGCCGCAGGCCGACAGAGTCCTGATCCGTCTTGAGCAATTGCCAGAGGTACTGGTCGGGTTTAGCTCGGAAAATTAGGGTTTGTGATTTATTATTATTTTTATGTTGCACGGCGATACGGACACGGCGACACGGGCACGGCTGAATATTTATGGTTATATCGTAAATAACTTGGTGTGTCCGTCGATACGCTAAAATTAAAGAAACACGGGGAGGTAGAGCAGTGCACAAATGCTCCCAAGTTGCAGGGTTTAGGTCGGAGCGACCAGAACCCTTATGTGGACCTTAGATCCATAGCCTGTACTTCGTGATAGATGGCAGAGGAGCCGGCAGAAGCAAGGTTCACGCAGATTGGTTGCGTGCGTCTACCGGCTTGTCGTTGTAGTGAGCGCACTGCACGGTGTCAAATTGTCATTTTTGTTGTGATATATATCACTGCATTTTCACATTAAGAATTTACAGTACAGTGTTCGTGGTTTTGCCTATACCAATCAGCAACCTTACTGCAAAAACGATAACGAATAGAGACTATAGTGATTGCTTGTAAGCCGAGCTCATCATGTTTTATCTCTTGTTTTTCTAGATCTTTATATTTGTAATCTTCTTATTGTCAGTTAAGTTAACTGTTAGGCCTTGTTTGGTTCGCGGAATCATCGGGTTAGGAAAGGAAATTGATTACTTTCCTATGTTTGGATGCTAAAGGAATTGAGGAGGAAAGGAAAGTGATTCCCAATGGAAGAAAAATTAGGGGGGGGAAGTGATTCCATCAATCCAAGTAAGGAATAACTTTCCTACATTGAAGTATTCACTTTCCTTTCCAAATTCCTTGGCATTTCGAAACATCGGAAAGAAAAATCAATGAGAATTATAATTTCCGAAAGGAAAGAAAATGTCAAGGAATTGATTTCCTTTCCCTTCCATTTTGCGAACCAAACGAGGCCTTATTGTATACTTCATTTTAGTCCCACATCGCCTCGGCTAAAGGAGGATGTTATGACTTGCTCCAATAGATGTACCAAGTCTTCTCATGTTTTATATATATTAAAAAAATTTAAAGTTCTTTCTAAATTTTATGGTACCATAGGTATTAAAATTTGGAGAGAATGCTAACTCCAAATTTCTCCACCCTCTTTTAGCCTTGTCGAATGCTCTGTTAGTGGCCTCGTTGTAAGTGGATGTCTTAGTCTTGTAGAGCGGAAGCTGGAGCTGGCTTTAGCTCTGCCAAAGGAGTTAGCTCTGCCAAAGGAGTTAGCTCTGCTAGATGCTATTTTAAATCTAGTCTTGCAATAGGCTGATCCCGAAGGGTTATCTTTGTCAAAGGTTCCGTTATCTTCATCGGAAGTTGTAGTAGCTTCACCCGAAGCTTTCATTGCGAGTGGCTGCTTGTCTTTATTGTCTGTCTCCTGATTATCGAGTGACTTCTTATCGTTGTTGTCCTCTGAACGTTGTGCCCTTGATTAGCAAGCAATTTTTTTTTTATCTTTATTGTCGACCCGAACGAACCCTCGGGTCCGGTGCCAACCAACAGGAGGCGGGGCTGTGTAACCATTCCAAAGAGTCAATGTCTTGTAAAGGAAAAATAAGCTAGATGTCTTTTCCTTGGTTAGTATGTTGCTTATTATCGTTGTTGTCCTCTTCGTTTGGGAACCAAACGAGCGACATTTGTCGTTGCTACCTAGCTCTATCGTGTCCATGGACAGTGAAGATAGTGTTAAGTCATCCGTTCTGATTATGGTACAATCATACAACTCAAATTTGCTTGATGAGAAGAACTACGATTTGTGTACTCCCCTCGTTCAAATCCATATCGCTGAAAGGAAGAAGATGAGATTTCTTAGGTCTATTAAGGTTCCAGGCGAGAATCATCCCAAGTACGATGATTGGTTCTTTGAATATCAGAAAATAAAAACTTTAAGTTGGTTGTTGTTATCAATGAAGTCTGAGATTGAAGTAGTATATTCATCTTCCTACTTTGAAAGAAATTTGGGACTCTCTTAAGACGATATATTTTGATAAAAATGCACCTTAGGTCCATGATAGATAAAATGGTCGACCTTTGGCTATGTACTTTGGAAAACTAACTGAAATCTTTCAGGAGTTTGACCACTTTAATAAAGTGGGTATGCAGTGTGAAAAATATATCAAAGTTTATAGAAATCGAGAGGTAGAGGATGTATCTCTTTCTTGGAAGCTTGGATGACGACTTTGATCAAGTTCATGGAGAAGTCTTGCGTAAGGACTCTCTATTTAGTCTCCAAGTATCCTATGACTACATCAAACGTAAAACTGATGCGAAAGAAGCTATGAAAACATAAGGGGATGACTGAATTCACACTGATGGTGACTAGGGCATGTGGCCTACATAACCTATCTGATATATCCGGCCCATAAATTGATAATGCCAGAACAGGCATGGCCAAACTAGATGAGACCACTCCGTAACTACCGGAAATGGTTTATATCCTTCACCGAGTAAATATTTGCATTGTGGCTTCACATGACATTCCAAGAGTTGATAGTTTGAGTTGATTGGCTATCTTGACAAATAGGATAAATCTCATGATCTTCTTTGCAACAAAAGTTGGGCCTCAATAGTTGAAGTCAAGAATGATTCTGAGAGGACATCAACATTATTTACTACAAGAAGTAAAGAGGGAAGACAATACTTCTGCTCATGTTATAAATAATAAATGATAATTGACTCCGATGCTATCGAACATATGATTTGTGATGCTAAACTGGTTCCTGTCTTTAAACCATTTCACACAAACTGTTGTCAATGTTGTCGATAATAATGTCGTTTCTGTTGTTGGGGAGAGCATTGTTTCTCTCTAACATACCTCTGAAATTGAAAGAAAAAATTCTACTAGAGTACACTATATAAGAGCAACCATGCTTTATGGATTAGGGTGTTGGACAATTAAGAAACAACAAAGTTAGTGTAGCCAAAATGAAAAATGTTAAAATAGATGAGTGAAAATACATTAAAATATATGATAACTAATATGACGCTAATTGAGGACAAGATGCAAGAAAATCGACTTAAGTGATTTGGACATGTGCAACACAAACCAATAGATGCTCCTGTAAAGAGGATCGATAATATAATAGTTAGTGGAACCACTATGACGACAACTAGGCCTAGACAAACATGGTATGAAGTGTTAATAAAGAGTATGGATTTTGTTAGCATTACGAAAACATGACCCTTAAAAGATCCGAATGGAAGAAGAGGATTCAAACTGGCAACCCCAAAAGTTCGGGATAAAGGCGTTGTTGTTGTTCTTGGCTCATGTTTGTAGATGTAGGAAAATGTGATGTACCAATGCTCCTAGCTTTAGTAATAATAATAATTTATTTTATTATTTTGAGATAAGGCTAGTAGTTAGTTACCGTTCTTGTCCTTGGACACTAGCATCAAGACCCCCTTCCATTTATTTAACTTTTTTTGTCCTGGCTGGGATTTGAACGAACGCCCACTCCTCCTCTCCCTTACAAGTGCTACCACTGGATCACCCCCTTGGTGGTGCTGTTATTTATAATTGTTCTGTTAGTTCTCTAACATGACCCTTACTGTTTTTTCATGCTTTACATGCATTATGTATGAAAAGTTCTTTTAAAATCTGTCTGTCCCTTATTTTTTAGGGAGTAGTAGAATGTTCTGTTGATGTTCTCAATGTTTAATATTTATGAAACTCATAGTATAGGAAGAGAATTACATACATGTTCAGCTGTCGACAATTTAAAACTTATAATTGAAATATTGTAAGTATGAGTTCCTACTGATTTCACGGATTTTATTCTATATCGCACAGAAATCTGCTGGTGGAGTACTGTTGCCCAAATCGGCTGTGAAGTTTGAGCGGTATCTGATGGGTGAGGTGAGTAAACATAAACTTTATCAAAAGGATATTATCGAAACATAGCATAAGTGCAAACATCTTACAGCCAAATGATTTTTTGATAAATTGCAAATTTCTTCCTTTTAGATTCTCTCAGTTGGTTCTGATGTCAGTGATGTGGAAGCTGGAAAGAAGGTAAGATCTGTATTTTTTTTTTAATGGTTCATAGATTTCAGCCTGTGCAATTTTTGGACTCTGCTTGCATTTTGTTATAATATTGGTTCCTTGGAAGCTTTCATGATGCTCTGATTTGTCCAAAAAATGGTTACACTAGGCAAAGTTGTACTTTATCTCTTCTATAAATTAAGTATATTTTAGATACATTCATGATAAATTGATGCGGTTAACTTAATGTAAGTTAATATTAACGATAGAAATTTAGGATGTCTGACTCTGTGTGTATTCCGATTATTTGGTTGTTTACTTGTTTTGAAGTCGTTCAAGATATTTATTTATTTACCATGGAACATACTTCCAAATTAACTCAACCGAAATATAGAGTAAACAACACAACAAAACCTATATCCCATATTTTTGGTGTTGGCATATGAGGAATAGAGTAAGGAAAAATAAATATCTGCTATTAAAGGATGAGAAATTAGTAACAAATCTCAGTATTATTCAAACACAGTATAATTTGTAGACGAGATACTTAAAAAAAAAAAATTAATTTAAGCACTGAACATTAGGAATCTGCAGTATATACTCATCATCAATGCTGCAAATGCTGGGAATTTAGCAAAGGTGACAATATGTCTGCAAGGGACTCGACTCGAGATGCTGCATGTTAGCAGAACTGGTTGTTATCCATGATGATGCTCTTATATATTGAGCAGAGCATCTTGTGCCTATTGCGGAAGGCTCGACACCTCCTAGCTCTAGGGGCCTGGAAATGACTTATGATCCTACTGTTTCTCCCTTGTCTTTTAGATTTGTTGATATTACATTTTTTTTTTCTATTCACATGGATGCCAGTCATTAGTGATTAGTCTGTTCTATGCTTCCTTCACATACCCACCATTGGAATAGAAGACAAAATAGTTGTTGACACTTGCCCACAAGTATTCGAGAGATAGAAACGCCTACATTCGCTGTAGGCAAAAATTTCCAAGCTGAGGTGTTGATGCGACTTGTGATGGCTTTAGCGTGTACCGACGATGTCAAAAAAACAAACTAGACTTTAGATCGGGTCTGTGGGTTTTTTGGAGTGGCTCATTCTTTTATGGATTCATTTCTTTTAATCACTGCTTTTGTGGGATCTTTGTTATTCTCAGGCACCAATTTGTGTTCTCTCTGGTGGGACTTGTATATAATTCTTAAGTAGTGTCTAGTTAATGCTGAAGATGGGGTAGTTACTACTTGATTGTCATTATAAGTAGGGAAGAAAACTTACTAAGATAATGGAGAAAACATTGAGATACTTTTTTCTCTTACACTTTCTCACTTACATGCTACTTGACATGGGACGTGAGCCCAAGAAAGAAGTCCGTAGTTTCTCATTTCATTGTGGTCTGGCAAGCAAAATGTTGTCAATAGATCTTTTTATTGCTCTTTCTTTCCTTTTAGGGGCATTTGGATGAAAGTTTTGTATTCCTAGGAATCCAATTTCTATTCCTTTCCCACGGGAAAGGATTTCAACATTCTCATACCCATGTTTGGTTAGGTTGGGAATATGTAGTCCCAAAAATTCAAATTTTCCATTTACATGTTTGGTTCATATAAGAATAGGAACCTTAATTTGTTTAGTTTTTCATAAATGTCCTTTCATTAATTTCATAATGCTTCTATTACCTAAATTCACATGTTTGGGATAGAAGTTAGAATTTTGAAGTAAATTAAGGGTATTACCGTCCAAAAAAAAACCTAAACAACATTTCCAGGAAAGGAAAACTATTCCCAACGGGGCCTTGGGTTTTACTTTCCCACAACAATGGGAATATGAAGCCCCTTCTATTCCCTTCAAATTCTCAATCCTACATATACCAAACATGGGTAAGGAATCCAAAACCCATTTCCAAGTCTCTAAAACTTGAACCAAACACCCCCTTTGCCTTGTCGTTTGTTTTCCGGATATGATCAAATATGCATGGCCCTTTCTGTTCTTTGTTGTTTTGAACCATAGAAATTCATCAAACTTCTGCTCCCCGCTGCAGAAATGAGGATGGACCATCCTGTGCTGCCGAAACATAAATCTGGTTTTTATCCGCACAATACACTGGGTTTTATTTGTACTACTGCAATAAAACGTGCCCGCAATTCCCAACCACTCTACCTCGATCGTGCAAAATTATGAGTAGCCTTCTTTAGCTGTGTTTCAAACCAGTCCAACGTAACTCCCTAATGTTCTCCTTCGGTCATCTCACTTGAATGTGCTTTTTGTACCATCCATCTCAAACACATATTTTTCGGTATTGGTCGATACCGAAACTGATAACGAAACTAAACCGATTCAAAACCAGTGAAATCCCCGAAACTGCCAATTAAGAAGGGTCCAATACTGATTGTGCTACAGATACTGCAAACCATGTTTCAAACATATCTTGTTTCATTATTCATACACTTTTATGGTATTTTTCTAGTGTACTCATTGAGTCACAAAGTTCTTTCTAAAATGTGATTGGTTTGATTCAGTTTTAGAACAATTATCATATTTGATTGAGTTGCAAGAACGAAATGGAACTGTTCAAACTAATGAAAGTGAAACCATACTTATGACAAACCTTGACCCATACTTGTGAAACTTACATGACTCTTATCATTAACCTGTAGACGACTCAATGATTTTATGTTCTTTTGATGATATCATGCATGAATAATCATGACCACATGCATTTTCATTTAGGTTTTGTATGATGCTAACATCGAAAGCACTTGCATAATACATAGCATTTTAGAAGGTTCTCCGGGAATGTCCTGCATCACACAGGTAGCAAACATGAAAACAGGGAACAAATGATCTTGCCGATACGAAGTTGTTATTCAGTTTAGGATTTGCAGTTGCGACTAACTAACGTATAAAGAACTTCTGAGGAGCAAGAAAAACATGGAGCACCAGATATACGAAGAACAGTTTCACTAGAACATTAGTCTGAACAAGTGTTTAGTTCCAGATTCTTTCTATTTATTTGAGGACCAGATAGGATGATTTTAAAAGGAAGAAAAAGTATATGCTTTGGTTACTAAGAAAGTGAGGGAGAAGAAAGGAAAAAGAGACCGGATCATATACAAATGAGATCCCACATCCCTCATGAAATAGTTCCATTTCGTTTCCATTCCCTTCCTTCCCGCCAAACCAAACACAGGTTAAAAGTAGTAAAGCTGAGCAAGAACTGATCCATGAGTACTTGCACCAAATCAAGATGAATCACAGAAAGAAACCACATGTGGCTAGGTGACAAGGAGAAAAGTTCATGGAGGGGGGACAGTGGAAAAAACTGTCAAGTTGAAAAGAAGTATGAAGTCCGAATATGGTCTAATATGTTCTATTATATCTTTTCTCAAGACTGTATGAAGATCTCCTGTTTGGAAAGATAAGAATAGAATCCATCTCCAAATATGATCGGAACTTAGAGTATGTAGATTTTTGATAAATGGAGAGTAGAAACCATTGGTGTTTTTGACTCGAACACCTTTTACATGCTACAGTATGCTGATGCTGTTCAGAGATATTATGGTAACACCAGAAGTAGAATATTATTTATTTCTCCAGCATTAGTAAAAATACTATCTGTTTGATCAGCAACCCCAACCATAATTTAATATCTATTGAGGTCTCTTAACTAATTGAAGGGAAAGACAGACATCCTCCAGAACCTACAGGTTATATACTGCCCTTCATATTTTAGGATGAATAATATATCTAAGATTAGTTCAACAATAGTTAGTGATTCTGTGATAAATGCTTAATGGTATTAGTTATGAAGCACTATATTGGAGGAACCACTCTAGATAAATGGTCGCTCTCTTTTCTTGTCTCCTAGTTATTTGAAGGCAAATAATGCTTTTGTAGATCTTGTAATATATTATAATGAAATTGAGGGTTAGATTACCACCAATTTGAGTTCTGTGAAATTGAAGCAGGATATTGGTCTAACCTTTAGTGACATTGCACTATCCTTTAACTAAGTTCATTATGAGACCTTGACAGCAATGAGATCTAACACCGTTTTTGCGTGCTTTCATATATAAGCTTAAGTGGGCTGGGAATACAGATCGAACTAGTCACTGTGGGTGGGTGGGTATAGCTTACCCTGCACTTGTGTCAATTGTCTGGTTCACATCTACATTGTATAGTTTTCTACTGCGTTTTAGTAAAAAAAAAATCTTCTAAAAATACTGCTGATAATTGTCGTACATGTAGCTGTATAGTTATTTATATTATCTGCTTTGATAGACCGGTTACAATTTTCTTGCAGGTTCTCTTTTCGGATATCAATGCATACGAGGTACGTGGTTTTCTTGCAAACTAAGGCAACATTTTTATAAGTTGATTTTTTGTGTTTATTTAAATTTGGCGCAAACCAGTAACATATGCAATTGAATATCTCCATAACTATATATTTTACACACAAAACCCGGTCTTCAGATGTATTTAGCACTAGAAAGTAGAATTTACTTCTCCAGAACCCTGGTTATTTCTCTCTGAAGAGTAAAGTTTTATTTCTGTTCAAAATTTACATATCCTAATTCATGAATACTAGTAGCCTGCATTCACAATTTAAGATTTTAAGATATGGATTTGTGACGTGTCCTGGTCTTTTAGCTCAATGGTCTTTTAGCTCTTGTAGGAATTTTGAAGTGGGCTAGTTATATTGCTTTGGTAAAAAGGACAGCCCTCTTATTTATGACTTAAACATGTAGTAGTTGCTTGCATACTAAATAATTGAAGTATGATATATCATATGCACTAACATTATATGGTACTTATATTGGAATTCACTATGTAAATATACTGATCAATTTTTTAGCACCGAACAACATTGATATGCATTTTGCTCTCTTTTGTGAAGTGGACATTTAATTGTGTTTTCACTCAGGTGGATCTGGGATCTGATGCAAAACACTGCTTCTGTCGAGCGAGCGAATTACTGGCTGTGGTTGAATAGGAGTTCCCAAAATCTCTTAGTTCAAGATGTCTTCATATCATTAAGTGTGTTTTGTCCAGAACCCTGTGATGCAATTATGGTGGTACATCAGTGGAACTCGTTATGCCCCAAGATTCAAATGTAGTGTCAAATTTTGGTGTTATCTAGCGATTCACATGTTATGGTCAAATATTGGTGTTCAAGTCTGATGATCTGTTATCATGTCGTTTTCTTGCCGTGACATAAGGTGGGCTATTTTTGCTTAGCCACAGTTGTGTTATGTATCGCTCAATAACTTGCATTTGGGAGCCTTTATATGCACAAGTCACAACCACCATTGTTAGGGGTATCAAAAAAATTCTTGAATGATGGTCATATTTTAATATCATGAAATTGGGGGTATTATATTATGTCTTAGGACTGACAAAAATGATAATCATGAGTATTGTTAGGACTATCAAAATTTTGGTAGTTTGGTTCCTAATGGGTTGTCTATTTTTGTAGTTAGAAATCCATAAAATTAGGTATAAAAAAAAAACACCCGTTGGGAAATCAATAATCTAAAATCCAAGAAATAAACATAAAATCTAAGAATAAAAAAAATATAGGAGGAAAAAAAAATACAAGAAGAGAAATATGAGCCTCTATTATCTGAAGAGATGTACGAGGCAAGGCAGGTGAAAATTTCTATTCTTTTGGTACCTCTATTGATGATAATTAACAGGACAAGGGCCAAAATATAAGGAGAACTCCTGAAGAAGAGATACCAATCTATATAAGCTCGAGGAAAGTGAAACTGAGCTGCAATGTGAAGCCTCTTCGAGTGCTTATTGATGCTAGTTCAACAAATAATAGTCAACATCTAGAATTCTACACGGTTGGCATTGTCGATAGTCTTGTTTGTTTAGACTCAAGGTATGTGGGCTGGGAGGGTTCCAGGCAACCCTCAAATTATTTATTTATTTATTTATACGTTTTAGTTTTCATGTGAGTCAATCCACATCAATTCCACTTTAGTCCACCTCAGCTTACCTCAGTTTGAATTTTTGGTTTCGTCATGTACGTGGAATGCTTCTATCATGACGATAATGAACTCAGTCATTGGCAACAGAGGAGCAATTCGATTTCGAAGTCTGATCGTCTTTCGCTGTCTCAGGAGGCAGGGCCGACCCTGAGCTCATTAGAACACGAGACGAACTTTCAAAATAAAATCTCATAAATATATATATATATATATATATATATATATATATATATATATATATATATATATATATATATATATAAACTATGGGCCCGTTTGTTTTGCAGGATTGGACAACGTAATGTAATTGGCATTACGTTGTCAATCTAACTCGGGTGTTTGGTTGGACAAAAAAAAATAGATGTAATGTAATCGCGATTACAAGTTTGATTACATTACATCAGTTTCTTCTAAACTCAATTACATCATAAAACCTACGTAATCGCAATTACATTACAACTTAAGCGGAAGGTTGGTATGCTATAATTTGGTCTTTTGTTCGTTTTTGGTCATTTTTTGTTATTTTTGTTTGTTTTTGGTCATTTTTGTTCATTTTTGGTCGTTTTTGTTCGTTTTTTTGTCATTTTTGTTCGTTTTTGGTCATTTTACGTTGTTTTTGTTTGTTTTTTGTCGTTTTTGGTCGTTTTTGTTCGTTTTTTTGTCGTTTTTGTTCGTTTTTTGTTGTTTTTGTTCGTTTTTGGTTTTTTTTTGTTTGTTTTTTTTTGTTCGTTTTTGTCCTTTTTTGTTGCTTTTTGTCCGTTTTTTGTCGTTTTTTTTTCGATTTTTGTCATTTTTGTTCGTTTTTTTGTTGTTTTTGTTTGGTTTTTTGTCGTTTTTGTTGTTTTTGTCCGTTTTTGTTGTTTTTGTCCGTTTTTTTTGTCGTTTTTGTTCGTTTTTTTTTGTCATTTTGTTCGTTTTTTCGTATTATTGTTTATTTTTTTGTCGTTTTTTGTCATTTTTTGTTGTTTTTTGTCCTTGTTTTGTTCGTTTTTTGTCGTTTTTTGCTCTTTTTTGTAATTTTTGTTCTTTTTTTTTTCATTTTTGTTCGGTTTTTGTCGTTTTTATCCTTTTTTTGTTCATTTTTTGTCGTTTTTTGTTCGTTTTTTTGTCGTTTTTTGTTCGTTTTTTTGTCATTTTTGTTCGTTTTTTTTTCGTTTTTGTCCTTTTTTTTATTTTGTCCGTTTTGTCGTTTTTGTTCTTTTTTGTCATTTTTGTTCGTTTTTCGTTGTTTTTGTTTGTTTTTTTTGTCGTTTTTGTCCTTTTTTGTTGTTTTTGGTCTTTTTTTGTTCGTTTTTTTGTAATTTTTGTTCGTTTTTTGTCATTTTGTTCGGTTTTTTGTTGTTTGTCCTTTTTTTGTTCATTTTTTGTCGATCTTGTACGTTTTTGACCATTTTTCACGTTTTTATCGCCTTCGATCGTTTTGGTCGATTTTGCATGTTTTTTGTCGCTTTTTTTTTTTTTTTATCCTTTTTTGTTTTTTTGGGATCTTTTTTCACCTTTTTTTTGGTCGTTTATGCTCGTTTTTTCTTTTTGTTTGTTGTTTTTGTCGTTTTTTGTTCCATTTTTTGTCGTTTTTGGATTTTTTTTTGCAAGTTTTTTAATCTTTTTGTCGTTTTTTTGCTCGTTTTAATTCCTTCTTGTTTTTGGTCTTTTTTCGTATTTTCGTTTTTTGTCATTTCTGTTCCTTTTATCGTTTTTATTTTTTTGCTCTTTTTTATCATTTTTTGTCTTCTTTTCTTTTTTTGTCGTTTTTGTTCATTTTTTGCCCTTTTTTTTTGTTTTTGGTCGTTTTTTCGTCCTTTTTTTCCCTTTCATTTATTTTGTTTTTTGTCAATTTTTTTGTTTTTAGTCTTTTTTTTTATCATTATTGGTCACTTTTTATGGTTTTCACATTTTTGATCTTTTTTTTGTCGTTTTTTCTTTTTTTATCGCTTTTTCATTTTTGGTTTTTTTCCTTCTGTTTTGTTCGTTTGTCATTTTTGGTATTTTTTATTTTTTGTCTTTTTTTTTTCGTTTTTGGTCTTTTTTTTAGCAGAAAACAAACCATTTTCTCCCTTTTTTATTATTTATTTTTAATTTTTTTTCTTTTTTCTTTTTAAATTTTTGAAATTTTGTATTGATCAACTTTTTAAATTTTATGTTGTATTTTAAAAAAATATTAAATTAAAAATTCAATTACATTACATGGTAAACCAAACACATGAATGCAATTAACATTACATTACATGGTTTGATTACATGTTTCAACCAAACATAGTAATGTAATTGTAATTTCATTACATTACAAACTCAATTACATTACAAATCCAATTCCATTACGATTACGAATTACATTACAATGAACCAAACGCAACCTATTTTTTTTGGCAATTGATAAGGGCACTGCAACTTTTGATCAGGGCTAGCCCTAATAATAAGGACTGTCCAAATTTCTGGCAGTCCTACATATAGTAAGGACTGCCAGAAAAATGGACAGTCCTTTTGTTTCACATGCTGAGACTTAGGACTGCCAAATTTTCTGACAGTCCATTCAGTTTGCAGGACTGCCCAAAAATTGGGCAGTCCTTGTTATAAAAAAAGTGAAGTTTTTGATAGGGGCTAGCCCTAATGGGCTAGCCCTGATCAAAAAGTGCAGTGCCCTTATCAATTGTCTTTTTTTTTTGGACTCTCCGGAACAGTGGGTTCTAGGGACGGGGCTGGCCCTGTTTGGAGGCTTGGTTCTCTGTTGGACAACATATCCACCATCTGCATAGATCATAGAAGAAGAAGAAGAATCCTCAAAAAAAAAAAAAAACACTAGCACCAGCACGAGGTGTGTTTTTAAGTTTTGACAATACCTGTTGGCTCGCTTCATAAGCCATGTCCGCCTCCAGAAGCCAAGATCGGAGGCGCGCAAGGAGAGCTTGTGCAGTTCTGGGCTGCGATTGCCATCTTGGCGAAGCTGAGTACTGGGCTTGTGACTTCCTCTCTCAGCTCGTGTGGGCATGACCTATTAGTAACAAACCATAAGATGGGTTGTGTGGCAGGGACGTAAATACCTTCCAACTTTAGAATTTTTAAAAAATTATATTACAACTTTTTTAAATCCTGAAATTTTTGGTTGCGCACACACACAAAGCACAGTGTTATGACGAAGAGTGTTTCTAAATGGGTTATTTAGTTTCAAGGACCCTTGTCATATTTAGAATTTGTATTTAGGTATTTATATTGTCGAGAAGAGGATATGTATCTCGTCCTGACGGTGGTTGACTTATACTAACTGTTATATCCATGGAGATCTAAGCGTAAATTTTGAAATTATACGAAACCCTAAAACTATAAAATTGAACTCCAACCAAAGGTTTCCAGAGTTGGAGATTTACCAGTAAGTTGTTGAAAAAGAAGCGTGGAAATCTTTTCCCAAACTAGAGAGTACCTGCGAGAGAACCGAGCAATACAATGCACGAACCAAATACCAAATACAATCCACACAGACACAGAGAATTTTTGACGTAAAAAACCCTTGCGAAAAAAATACGGGACGATCGGAGTACAACCATTGAGAAGCCTTCACAAATAAAATAAAGGAGTACACACTCTACAAACTTCTTTCGATCCAATACGGATCCCCACAACATTTGGAAGTAAGAATAATTGATTACAACTATGACGAATAAAGACGACGAGTAGAGATTACCCGAACACGATCCTCCTTCGAAAATGGGCTTCAATCCTCCTTCTTTCCTCCCAAAGTTACAATGGTAATTTTGCCTCTCTTCTCTCTATTTTCTTCAATGTTGTGTTGCGATTAGGGTTAGAAAAAACTATGTATAAACCCCCTAATCCGCAACAAAACCTGGGCCGTAGGATACGATCCATCGGTATAAAAAATATCCTGAAATCAGCCTCAGCCCGTCGACACAGAGTTCAGCCAGAACTCTGTGTTTTCATGACAGAACAGTTCTGGAACTAAGGGGGCAGAGTTCGGCCCGAACTCTGCCTCCCCTGTTCCAGAATGTACTCCGGCAGCTCCCGAGATTCTTCTTCGTCTCCGAATGGCCCGTCACCTCCCCGAGCTTCTCTGACACACAGACGGCGCTCGTCGCACTCCGGGGTCTTCTCCACATAGGTTGGGAACCCCACCCCACTCCAACATTTCTCCCCCTTCACAACTATGTGGAGGAGGTCGTCATCCCGACGATCTGCTGCAGAACTCAAACTTTCCCCTTGGTAGAATCTTGGTGAACATATCTGCTCCGTTATCATCTGTATGAACCTTCTCAAGCTCCGCGTCCTTCTTCTCAACCACATCCCGTATCCAATGATACCGAGTTTCGATGTGCTTGGACCGGCGATGAAAGGTCTGATTCTTCACAAGGTGAATAACACTCTGACTGTCACAAAGCAAAGTATACTGCTCTTGCTTCAGCCTCATTTCTGCAATAGCTTTTTTATCCACAACAACTCCTTGCAAGTCTCCGTCGCCGCAATGTACTCTGTCTCTGTCGTCGACAAGGCAACACACTTTTGCAACTCGACGCCACGATACCACT
>JANAVB010000599.1:16320221-16340221 GCA_029216955.1 Iris pallida
CACCTTGTACTCCAAAACTCCACCATGGCTAAAGTCATATACCATAATTGTTAACTAAGTAATTATTTGTAAAAATTCTAAAAATCACCATCTAATTCAAATAAATAAATAAGAATATATTATCAAAATTCTGGGAAGGGGTTACAAATCTACCCACCTTAAACAATAATTTCGTCCTCGAAATTCTAATTCATAACTATTCCTTAAATTCAAAAAGAAAATCTACTATTACCTTAATCTCCTTAAATTTAATTCCTCGAAAATAGTTTATATCCTCCTCCTAGCTATTTTGTAACCACGAAACCTCGAGGACTTCTACCCACCTTTGGTCACACTACTCCCTCAACTCTCATGTCGCTAAAACTTTATAACCTTCCAACTAATTGCTAAAGAAATTTCTACCAATAGATATCTACTGTATATGGCATCTATAATCCTCTCCTATCTATCGAGCAACCCAAAATTTAACGAGCAACAAATTTACCCAAGTAACTAAGAAATATTGATAAATTATAATAAGTGTGACCATTCGTCGCGCTGAAGTAGGAAGGACATAAAGATAAGGAAGAACAGTCGAGAGCAAATATGAAGTTTCAAGAGTGGTAAAGAGTATCCAATGATGCATATAGAACTATTGACTTATTTGCTAGTTTGGGCTACTCTAGTCCAGTCACTTATTACATCGAAAAACCTTTTATTTCTTAGAGGGCTTGAAATTCGTGCAATACAGAAGTTCTGTTCTCAAAATTTATCGAAACAAGGTTTCATAATAGAACGGAATTGAGAAATCAAGATTGTGATCTTTTTCGTGGTTATTTAAACGCTACGAACAAGTGATATAAATGCAATACAAGATCGTATCGCGACTTCTAGGTAGATGGAATTAGGGTTACGAATGACTTCACATTCTAAGAGGGAGAGACTACATAATAGGTATAGGGACCTATTTCAATAGTTTGGTTTTATAGTCCAAATATGGTGGCATATATGGATGGATTTTACTGGGTCTTAATGGGTTCCCTGATTGGACATCAATCGTTGATTGGATGAACCTTGGATTTCAATCTATATTGAATGGACAATATTCCAATGATAAAACTATTTCTACTGGGTTAGGATAACCTAGAATATGTTTCCACCCACGTGGTTGAGATAGATGGGCAGTCGGATTGGTTAAATAGGTTCTGAAAGCCTTGAAGATGTGCCTTCCGTGAATTTTGTGTATAAGTAGCACGAGAAGACACAATTGAGTGGCACACTAGTGACATGTGCATAGTGGGCTTCGATTAAATCACAACCATAATTATTATAGGAGCATAAAAAGTGCTTCAAAGAAAGAGTCATCTCATTCATAAGTGATCTGCTTTACGCCTAGAGGAATGGGTAATCTCTTTACGCCCAAGATTAGGCCTATCACTTTATGCCTAATCAAGCTGATCATTTTACGCTCGGGGCTATACCCATGGTTTTACGCCAAGGACAGAGCAGTCTACTTCACGCTGGACAAAGCTGTCAAATCTAGCATTTAATGCAAACTCTGACATGAAGATGTTAATGATGGCATTTATCACAGAATTCAATGGGATTTGTCTTATACAAAAAACCATTGTTGTCGTTTAAATGGAGATCGAGCTAATTTACGCTCATTGAACGGTTTCTTTTACGCACGAGGTTTTACATGAGTTCTTACGCTCATAAAACAATGTGTGCGTAAAGTCTATTTGAGCCATTTTACGCTCAAGGTTATTCAATAACCACTTTACGCAGGGAACCTATGACAGAGCTATTTTTACGCTCATCTCACTATTTTATGCTCAGAGGATGTTGGAGCTGTTTTTACGCCCTATTCTTTCTGGCCAGTATGGAACGTGGTTTGCTTACATGGCCTTCATGCCATATATTTCGAAGAACGTGTGTACATGCATCCTATTCTCGCTGAAATGATGGGACGCGTGTCAACGTATGCAGAGGATGACTCTGATCATGGGTAGCAGTTGTTAGCGTAAAGACAGATCTTGGTGTCTTTTTACGTACAGAAGCCCCAGTCTATAAAGAGACTCATTTTTCTCAAGGAAACGGACAGAGAGAGGATATGAGAGAATACAGAGATCAGGACTTCGAGACTTTGATTCTCCAGAGCATTCTTCTTCAACTTTTCTTCTAGAACAGGGTAAAGCAAAGCAGGAAAGCATTCGGCCTCGCCATCAGTGCCCAAGTGCGTCGATACCTTTCTGGTGACTTAGTTTTTCTAAATTGTTCTACTTCAAGCAGTGATCTTCTTCATTATCATATGGTCCAAGGAACAAAGTGGTCATTTACGAATCAGACTTCCATAGCAATACTTTTCCAGAATCAAATTTGTACTTCTTGTACTCTTTCTCGTTTTATTTTCAAAATCCAACACTTTTGTTTGACAATTTTGTTAAGTGAAACAAAATGGCGACTCTGCTGGAGAATACTTTCTCCTCCGACGAGGAAATGATTGCTCAATATGATGATGTTTCAGTCGGTTCGACTAAGAAGACTCTGGTCGTACACTTCGACCAGGCTGCCTATGAAGAAATGCTCCGAACTGGGGGTAGTTCTCGCCACTCCAATGTTCAAAAGTCTCGCAAAGCACGAAAAGTTTGGATTCCCAAATCCAAAGTGGTTTCTGATCTCTCTGTGACTTCTGGTGAAAAGGGAATTCTTTCCACTCCTGTCGTAGGGGCTCCCGTTAGTAACGAGGCAGTCCTTACTTCAGAGTTGCACTCAAAGTGTGATGATTTATCTCCCGTTTGTAACGGAGAAGATAATCAGGTTTCACGCCCACTGCGTAAGAATCAAGTTTTATGCTCAGTGGGTAAGAACCAAATTTTACGCTCAAGACATAAGAATGAGTCTCCCATTTGTAATGTGGCAGATTCTAATGTTTCTGAGTGTAAGAACCCATCTCCCATCGGTGACGTGGTAGATTCACACAAATTACGCTCCTCGCGTAAAATAAAATCTCCCATCTGTGATGTGGTAGATAATCAATTTTTATGTTCTACGCATAAAGGTAAGTCTTCTGTCTGTGACAGTGTAGATAAAATTCACAGCGATATTTGTACATCTAATGTGAATATACCTAAACGCATACAGCGTAAAAATGATGTTGGTAAAACTTCTGTCCTACACCAACAACCTTCTTATACTGCTCTATGCAAAGTACCAAACTGGCAAATTACACGCCATGAAAATAGGGTCCTTCGTGCTAAATCTCAAGATTTACGCACACAACTCCAAACGCGTAAAAATGTACAGTTTGGTTCTGCGAATGAAGTCAGTAATCTTCTTTATACACAGGGGATTAAACGTTTTTCTACCCCAAATGTAATAAAGAAGAATATTTCCTCCACTTCTTTTGACTTACATGAATTACTAATGCAAAAACGTAAGAATTCACAATCTCCGGTGATGCTCCCCCAAGAAAGACATCAATGTGGATATCATCAAGTTGTGATCAATTGTTGTTGTTCAGCTTCAAAACGGTCAGTTTTTGATCGATTGAATTTTTTACTTCAACATCAAGCTGAAGACCAAAAAGATGAGTTGTCATATGCATCAGTCAACATGGCATCTCATACTAACAGAGGACGACGTCCGAGACGAAATACGTCCCAAACCCCAGGTCAACAACAATTCAACAGACTTCTTGATTCCTTTGAAGGAGTATATCAGAATACTCGATCAAGAAGACAAGGACAATTACAGAATTCTGATTCAGAAGCTGGGGGTACTCAATCTGTTGAGTCTGATACCGATAGTGTGGATTTATACTTTTATACTAATCCCTCTATATCTTCAAGAGAGGTTGAATCCTACGCTGTTGGAGATGAACCAGAGACGTCATCTGCTAATACGGAACAATGTCTCACTGCCGTAGAGCAATCATTGAAAGACATGCTCAACATGGTGCAAAGCATGCACCAAATAATTTTGAATCAGCAAACTGCTTAACCCTCAATAATAACTCCGGTGCCAGCAGCAGCACAAACTCAAGATAGTCAAGGGACTGATATACCTTCGAATATTCAAGAACCTGCTGTTAATCAAAATTCTGCATCTCTAGATCCCATTATTCCAGAAGATATACCACCTCCAGTGGGGGTTACGGTACATCCAACGACTATTCAATCAAATGTGCTTCCTCAAACCAGTGAAGCTATTCAAGCAGTGCGTGAACTCAAAGCACAGTTTGAGGTTTTAAGGCACAAAGATCAACTCCAGAGGTTAGGGATTAAGCAACCCTATCCTCCTCATTGGAATGATGTACCCTTTCCACCGAAGTTCAAGCCACAATCCATGGTCTTATTCGATGGAAAAGCATCCCCCAGTCAATATATCAACTACTTTGATATCATGACTGTACACTTGCAGAAAAATGATGCTCTCCTCACTCGAGTGTTCATTGGTTGCTTGACGGGTTCAGCTTATGACTGGTATCGTAGCTTACCTGATAACTCTATTTCGTCTTTTGACGAATTCAAGGCAATGTTTCTTTCCCGCTTCTATGAAGGAGGTATGGACATGAACATGTCCTCCTTAATAGAAATCAAACAAAAGGAGAAAGAAGATACTCGAATGTTCATTGAACGTTTCAGACAGGCTACTCTCAAGATGCCTCCTGGTATGCCAGATTCAGCGTTGATTGATACATGCAAGATGAATCTGCGACCATCTATTGCTGTCTTCACATGTTCCCAATTCTCAGATTGGGCTTCATTTATCATAGCAGCAGTTTCTGCCGAGACCAATGGTAGGTTGGCTCAGGAACACGGGATGATTTTCACTTCAGAAGATAAAGGAAAGAAGGGTAATCCTGGTAGTAATCTTGGCAATCGTAATGTGAAAGGAAAAGATACTCTTATGATCAATCTTTCCAAGAATAAAACGATGCCAAGTAATCAAGAATCTTCCAGGTCAAAGGAAGAATACTCTTTTGACGAAAGTGATATCCCAGGGATATTTCAGTGTCTGGTGAAAAGTGGCAAACTTCAGATTCCAGAGCCAAAAAGGCCTAATGAGGTGAATCTGACTGGCAATCCCAAATATTATATCTATCATAGATACATTAATCATCCTACCAGTGCTTGCTACGTCTTGAAAAAGAAGATCCAAGAACTGATAAATGGTGGCGCTATCGCTTTAACCAATGATGACCATACGGTAACAACCAACATGGTCTCTCTTCAGTTTGGAGATTTTCCTCCACAGCAAGTCCCAGATGGAATTATCCCAATTCCGAAGGCGACGATGAAGATCGTAAATATCCTGCCTGCCAGGAAAGAAAATGCAAGATTGCTGCCGCTCACATTGAAGAATGGTGAAATCATGTGGGTACATCCTAACTTAGTGCCTGAGTTGGAAAATGAAGGTAAAACTTCAAAATCCAAGAAGGGTAAGAAAGTCAAAACCTGCAACATGATTTCTCATATTTTTCCAGATTCTGATGACTTGGATCACCTATGGGACGACCTCCCTTTAGAAGATAGACTGAAAGGACTGAACATCTGTCCTCCAAGTTTAGCTCCCCCTACCAAGCTCAAGCTTACCCATCAGCAGTGGCTAGCCGTGAATAGTGTCCCTTTATATCGGGCACAACAAGTCTTTGCTGCTTATAAAAAGCTCCGACAGGGATTTTTCCTAATCCTCCTCCTCCTGTAACTATAGAGACATATATTCTTCATTCTCCTGAGGTTACAGAAGGTCTTGCTTCCTCTTCTTTTGAAACACCTGTCAAAAGTCCGCTGCCCACTCACTTGTATAGTCAGCAATCTGTCCTTCTCATGAGGAAAATGGGTTACGACTTTCAAAAGGCAGAAGGTTTGAATTATGATAAAGGAATACGTCTTCCTCTACAAATTCAAAATCAGAATTCTACTGCTGGATTGGGTTCTGAAGTGTCTCACAACAACCCCCACAAGAAGAAGGCTAAGGGAAGAAAAATTAAATCCTGTAATATGGTATTTCCTTCTTCTGAGTCTGAAGAAGAAACTTTTGCTGGTACAAGATCTGGAAAAGAGTACCACAAAGACTATGAGGGATCCTCTAAAGCAGCAGAAGATGTAGTGGAGACTCTACCAGTTCAACCTTCTCCTGTTCCTGTTAAACCATCTGTGGTTGAAAAGGGGAAACAGAAGGCAGTACGCTTTGATATCCCATTGAAGCCTGCTTCCAATCAGGGGGTGGTGATGAAGCCTTACAAATTTGACATTCTAGCCCAGTTAGCCAATACTCCGGCTAGACTTTCTATATTTGAACTGCTTCGCCTTTCTAGAGAAAGCAGGGAGACTTTGAGCGAAGCTTTACTTCAAGCAGATTCATGCTTGGCACAACTCAAGACTCCTGATAATATACCAGTAGAGGATATGCTATTGAAACACAACAAGCATGATAGGCCTCTGTGTTACACTGGATATATTGGATCTACTGAAATTGATAGGATCTACATCGATCCTGGGTCTTCAATTAGTATAATTCTTCAGAGTATGCTAAGACCCCTAAGGATTCCTACTAGTGAGCTGACTTATACTAGTACTACGATAGTTGGTTTTAACTCTGGCAAGAGCAAACCACTGGGGAAGATTCGTCTGCAGATTCAGATTGGTGATCTTCGAACTATGGTGACTTTCTATGTTATCAACTCGGACGTGTCCTACAATATTCTTCTTGGAAGACCGTGGATTCATGAGCACAATATTGTGCCTTCAACTCTTCACCAATGTTTCAAATATGTGGACTCCCAAGGAGTTGTGAAAACTGAGTTTGCTGATATTAATCCATTCAAAGGTGTTGAAGCCTACTTCTCTGATTCAAGGCTTTATAAACAAGAACATGTGAAAGATATATCAGATATGGCTGAAAATCAATCACCCTCCGAGGATCAGTCTATTAATGAAGATCCGCCAGAGGAGCAACATTTGAAGATCATAGTCAAGGGACGAATCCAATCCCAACCTGTCAATGATCAACCTTTGATGATCAAAGTTCAAGGAAGAACCCAAACTTCATCTGAGGAATCAATAAATATTCCTGCTAAGAGCCAAGTTCAACCTTTGATAATTAAGGTCAAAGGACGTGCTTCTTGCACGAATGATCCAGAACTACCGTTGATTGTCAATCTTGGCAAAACTACGCAGAAGACGGATGATGGTCCACTGTGGATTAATCCGAAGCATAGCAATCAGAATATAAATGATGTAAATATTGATCATTCTGTACTTTGTGATATCAATGAAGATTTCCTGTTCGAGTATATGGCTGTCAAGTTTATTGAAAGAATGACTTTATCTTCTGATAATCAAAGTCATCAATATAAAGACAACGAAGAATCGGAAGAAATTCTATTCATCGAATCCGATATTTTTCATTCCTCATATTGTGAATCTGGGCAAGTATTCTCAGTCAATATGGTTCAAACCGATGATGAACCAGAGCCATTTGAGAATAATCCTTGGGCTCAACAAATGGATATCCAATGGGAACTTCGTTTTGAACAACGACAACCACCTACGGAAGATGAGGTTATCCAGATTGATGTCGGAGATGGAATTACGTCCAAACCAATATTCATCAGTAAGAACCTTTCTGAAGATGAAAAGGAAGAGCTAATAAAGCTTATAAAAGATTATATTGACATCTTTGCATGGAGTTATGAAGATATGCCAGGGCTAGATCCTACAGTTACTACCCATAAAATCAATATTTTGCCTAATGTTAAGCCCGTAAAACAACAGCAACGACGCTTTAGACCAGATATGATGGATGCAATTGAGGCAGAAGTCAAAAAGCTGATTACATGTGGCTTTGTTCGTGAAGAACAACACCCAGATTGGGTGGCCAATATTGTTCCTGTTATGAAGAAGAACGGAAAAGTCTGAGTTTGTATAGATTACCGAGATCTTAATACGGCTTGTCCAAAAGATGAATTTCCACTTCCAATTACTGATATCATGATAGACAATACATGTGGTTTTGAACGCATGTCTTTCATGGACGGATTCTCAGGATACAATCAAATCAAGATGCATCCAGAAGATGAGAAGCACACTGCTTTTCGTACACCTCTTGGGGTCTACTGCTATAATGTTATGCCGTTTGGTCTTAAAAACGCTGGTGCCACATATCAACGGGCTATGAGCAATATCTTTCAAGAACATCTACGAAAGATAGTTGAATGCTATGTAGATGACATCGCTGTTAAAAGTCGATCAAAGGATGATCACATTCAGGACTTAAAAACAGTATTTGAATTGATGCGTCAACATCAATTAAAAATGAACCCTACTAAGTCTTTCTTAGGGGTCTCCAGTGGCAAGTTTCTAGGATTTGTCATTACCTCTCAAGGTATCCATGTTGATCCCGACAAGGTTAAAGCAATTCTTGAAATGCAACCTCCTCGTAATCTGAAAGAACTTCGTGGCTTTCAGGGCCGTATTGTTTATATCAGAATATTTATATCTAATCTTTCTGGGAGATGCCAACCTTTCTCCCGTCTATTAAAGAAAGGAGTATCTTTCGTCTGGGATGAAGCGTATCAAAAAGCCTTCAATGATATTAAGCAATACCTTACAAACCCGCCTGTTCTGGTACCTCCGGTGATAGGAAGACCATTTTTGCTATATGTTCGGGCCTTGGACCATTCACTTGGCGCTCTTCTGGCACAGAAAAGTGATATGGGTCATGAACAAGCAATATATTATCTGAGCAGGATGATGGTCGGAGCTGAACATAGATATACTCCTGTAGAAAAGGAATGTCTAGCTTTGGTTTTTGCCGTCCAAAAGACAAGACATTATGTCACCGGACAGACTATTCATGTCATCTCCAGAATAAATCCCATTCGAGTATTGATGAGGAGACCGAGCATTCTTAATTCCAGGTTAGCTACCTGGGCGATGTTGCTCACTCCTTATGATATGATTTATGTGCCTCAAAAATCAGTGAAGGGCCAAGCGTTAGCTGATTTCTTAGCTGCTCATCCTATACCTGAAACTTCGAAGTTATATGAAGACATTCCAGACGAAGTAGTGGATTGTAACATGACTTTGAAGATGACATATGGTAATTATATTTTGACGGAGCATCAAGAGTAGGACCTAAAGGCAATATTGTCTCTGGGGTAGGAATTATCTTGGTTTCTCCTGACAAAATGGTCATATACCGTGCTTATTCTCTTAACGAGCCATGCTCTAACAATGTAGTAGAATATAATGCTCTATTGATTGGTCTCCAAGTAGCAAAACAATTGGATATTGAATTCCTAGAGGCTTATGGAGATTCTCAATTGATCGTTAATCAAGTTAGAGGAACTTATGAAGTCAGAAATTTGGATCTCATCCCCTATCATCAAGTGGTAGTCGAGTTGGTCCTTTCATTCAAAGGATTCTTTATTGAATTTGTACCACGTTCTCAGAATATGGAGGCTGATGCTCTTGCCAGTTTAGCTGCAGACTTGGCTGTCCCAATCAGAAGACAAAATACAATTACTTTGTTAGACCAAGATTTGTTCTGTGTGAAGAGTAATCTGCATATTGAATAAAGTTATACTACAGAGTCAAGTTCCCAACAGAAAGATTGGAGAACTTCATTCATTGATTATGCAGTTTATGGAATTTTGCCTGAAGATCCTAAAGAAGCTGCATCAATTAAGAGACGATCATTTCGATTCTATTATGATTCGTCTTTACATATGCTATATCGTCGTTCATATGACGGACTCTTGCTGCGCTGTCTTTCAGAAAGCGAAGCCAAACAAACACTGCGTGAGGCTCATGATGGTGTATGTGGTGCTCATCAACCGGGTCCAAAGTTGCAAGACCGCATTCGAAGAATGGGGTATTATTGGCCTTCTATGATAGCAGATGCTGTGGACTATGCCAGAAGATGTAAAGCATGTCAGATTCATACTGATTTTATTCATCAACCGTCTGAATTTCTACATCCTACAGCAGCCTCTTGGCCCTTCGAAGCGTGGGGTATGGATGTTATTGGCCCTATTAACCCTCCTTCTGTCAAAGGACATCGGTTTATACTAGCTATAACCGATTATTTTTCGAAGTGGGCAGAAGCAGTCCCTCTTGCGGATGTGAAAACATCTAATGTGATCAGTTTTATCAAGCACCATGTCATTTATCGTTTCGGGATTCCTCGACGAATAATTTATGACAATGGTCCACAATTTGCCAGTCAAGCATTTTATCGATTCTGAGACAAGAATCGAATTCAGAATTTGGCTTCTACGGCTTATAATCCAGCTGCTAATGGTTTAGCTGAAGCCTTCAATAAGACGATCATCAAACTTCTCAAAAAGTTTGTCTCTTCTAATAAACGTGATTGGAATGAGAAACTTGGAGAATATTTATGGGCTTATCGAACAACAATCCGGACTCCTACTGGTTTTACACCATTCTCATTAGTTTACGGATGCGAAGCTGTTCTCCCATTGGAAATTCAGATCCCTTCTCTACGAATAGCCATTGCTAATGAACTAACTACGGAGAATAATGATCGTTTACGACTCCAAGAACTGGAAGGATTGGATGAGAAGCGTCTTCAAGCACAACAACACATTGAACTGTATCAAGCTCGCATATCTCGAACTTTTAATTGTAAAGTTAAGGAGAGGGTATTCAAAGTTGGCGAGCTTGTATTAACTGTTCGGAGACCGATGGTGATGACTCATAAAAGTAAAGGGAAATTCCAAGCAAAATGGGAAGGCCCTTATGTAATTGAGTCTGTGTTTTCCAATGGTGCCTATCGGTTGTCAAAGCCCAATGGAGATCTACTCATGCTACCGATCAATGGCAAATTTCTTAAAAAATATTATGTATAAAAAGAGAAGACAGAACAAAAATAAAACTTCTTTTATTATTATTTTTGTTCAAATAAAAGACTAAGGACGAGGGCCACTCCCTTCCTTATTGAATACATAATCGGCCAAGGCATAGAAGGCGTCGTTTCCTGAACACCTGAGAAATTTGCAGGCAGCCATCCTCGACGCTTCTTCTTCAGGAGTTTTCCCTGGTTCTACTAAAAAAGAAAGAATGTCTTCGGGTGGCTTAGGCGCAGAAGAGCTTCCACCTATTTCGATCAAGCCTGATGAGCTTAATACAGGAGACTCAACAGGGAACGTCTCAATGATGCCCTCGACCTTCTGGGAAACTTCATTATTTCGCTGGACATCCTCGGAAGACATTCTCAACGGAGGAGGAGAAATAAGAATGAAGGATTACAAACAATTCTCACCTATTTATGGAGGAGGATTGCTAACGACTTTTTCATTTCTGAAAAGGCTCGTCCATTCATGTTACCAGATTCATCCATTTAATTATGGAATTTGAATCGTCCTTTCTGTTCCCAAGAAACACGCCGATTCAACCACCGCCTTAACATTTACGCTCACAACATCTGTCTTCTTAATCCCCAGCAACCAAGATTTGGTTAAGCTGATTTCTTGTCTCTGGAAAAGAGATTTTATATATGTCTTCTATTTTATCGATTGACTAAAAAGTGGGATTTGCTATTTATCATGTTCCCATGACCTCTGAATAAATATTAAATCTACTTTCTTTTCCTATCTATCACTTCTATTTGACCTCTGCATAGATATTAATCTAATTTTCTTTTGAGTTCATATATGCTATTATGTCCATATCACCTCTGATAGTATCATATACTCTAAAAACAGAAAATAAGATTTCATTTATCTATCATGTCCATATTACATCCAGATAGATACAAATCATTGATCATAGAAGAATCATCATTTCCATTCCCATATCATCAAAAAAGTCTATTACATTTCTTAGACTTTCTTACAAGTTATAATGGAAATCTATTACATTCTTGGATTTTCATTCTATACACCAATGATAACCTAATAGAGATCTATTTCTTCTTTGATCTTCTTGGACGGGTTCGTTGTTGGTGGCAGTTCCTGACTGTCTGAGCCCCAGTGGCAACCGAAACAGCAGGAATCAAACTCTGGTCTTATCTCTCAGACGAGAGAAGAACCCCAGAGTATGGCAGCCCGAAGGCGTATTGCTGCCAATAAAATTGGTGGATTGGGGGCAGCACCTCAAAGGAGATAAGGAACGTATCCATCATTGGGATACGATTCCTAGTTCTGCCGTGAAAGGAACTCTACTACCCGATTCCTCGGGGTAGAGTTGACTCCACCATCCAACTCTCCGTGTATAAAGGCTCTTCCTACCAACAGAGGAAGAACCTTCGATCTCACGAAGAGTTCTGAGTTGTCTGATTTGTGCATCAAAAGCGCATGAGCTCCCTGATGTTGATGTCAGAAGAACGCTCCTCACAGCGTCAAAGTCGCCAATGCCGGTTCTGGAAAAGCTGCTCAGCCAAACTTCTGCAGAAAACAACAAAGAAGAAGTGTTTTAAATCAAAAGTATCATCAGATGCGTATTAAACGCTAAACTAAAAATAAGTCAGCAAGGCTTTTACGCCGATGATTCAACAAAGCTTTTACGCCGATGATTCAACAAAGCTTTTACGCCGATGATTTAACAAAGCTTTTACGCTGATGATTCAGCAAGGCTTTTACGCCGATGATCCAGCAGGGCTTTTTACGCCAGCAATCAGCAAGGCTTTTATGCTGATGATTCAGCAAGGCTTTTACGCTGATGATTCAGCAAGCCTTTTACGCCAGTATCTCAGCGAGTTTTTGTTTTACGCTCGTCAAGAATTTACATTCGTAAAATAGATGTATTCAACGACAAATTCGAAAGACAAATATTTGCTTACTATCAGATTTACCATCTGAATCGAATGGTTTGGCTCCAATGGTGGTTGAATCTGTGTCTAAAGACTGGGCGTACAAAAGAACGCTGTGGGAAAGCTCCGCCATTGTCATTTGTTGGAGAACAACATCACAGAAAATTATCTTCAGAGGAATGAGTACGATAATATGTGAAACATTCTCGACTATTTATAGAGGCTGAAGAACTATTGGGAAGAGTCTATTTCGGGGGAAGATCCAATTTAAAAGCTCTCGTAACCACAAGACAGACGCCACCTGTCGGTTTGTTTCTCGGGAATGAACAACCAAAATAAAGCGTTGAACAGTTCTATCTACTAGATTAACATCAAGATTTTATTTATAAAGGGGTCCACTCCTACATATAAGAGAGTCGCAATACATGGAATTTTATTTTCCCTCTCCCTCGTTAGACTGACGAAGAGAGGCGCTTAACTCACGCATATTGTGAATCCTGGAGCGACGCATCAGATTCAAAAACGCTTCTGCATCTCCTGAGCCTTTATATGCAGTCGGGGGACCACTATTAATGCGGCTGAAGACTGCTGGAGTTAATCCGAAGCATGCTACAAAATTGTGTGCTCGCTCAAAGTCAATCCTTGAGCCCGAAGCCTCTTCAGTGTTAGTCTCCTTCTTGGGCGCCATGTTACTTTGGAGATGAACGACAAGAGTGAAGAATTTCTCCTCATTTATATTGTTAAATCAACTCTCCATATTCCTCTTTGGAAACTGCTCATTATAAATGCAAAACTCGGGAAAGCGAAAGGGCATTTGAGAGTTTCGAAAATAGAAATTCATTATGACAATTAAGTGTTGACCGACACTGTTAGAAATTATGCTGACTGTTGGACATCCCCACTTTTACGCGGATGGCTGTTGCGTATCCCAAATTTTATGCTAGCAAGTCAAATCTCAACTTTTAAGCTTCTGTTCAAAGTATTTCAAATTTTAGAGATATTTGAAAACTTTGAAGGGGGGCCTTGTAGGAGCGTAAAAAGTGCTTCAAAGAAAGAGTCATCTCATTCATAAGTGATCTGCTTTACGCCTAGAGGAATGGGTAATCTCTTTACGCCCAAGATTAGGCCTATCGCTTTATGCCTAAGCAAGCTGATCATTTTACGCTCGGGGCTATATCCATGGTTTTACGCCAAGGACAGAGCAGTCTACTTCACGCTGGACAAAGCTGTCAAATCTAGCATTTAATGCAAACTCTGACATGAAGATGTTAGTGATGGCATTTACCACAGAATTCAATGGGATTTGTCTTATACAAAAAACTATTGTTGTCGTTTAAATGGAGATCGAGCTACTTTACGCTCATTGAACGGTTTCTTTTACGCACGAGGTTTTACATGAGTTCTTACGCTCATAAAACAATGTGTGCGTAAAGTCTATTTGAGCCATTTTACGCTCAAGGTTATTCAATAACCACTTTACGCAGGGAACCTATGACAGAGCTATTTTTACGCTCATCTCACTGTTTTACGCTCAGAGGATGTTGGAGCTGTTTTTACGCCCTATTCTTTCTGGCCAGTGTGGAACGTGGTTTGCTTACATGGCCTTCATGCCATATATTTCGAAGAACGTGTGTACATGCATCCTAGTCTCGCTGAAATGATGGGACGCGTGTCAACGTATGCAGAGGATAACTCTGATCATGGGTAGCAGTTGTTAGCGTAAAGACAGATCTTGGTGTCGTTTTACGCACAGAAGCCCCAGTCTATAAAGAGACTCATTTTTCTCAAGGAAACGGACAGAGAGAGGATAGGAGAGAATACAGAGATCAGGACTTCGAGACTTTGATTCTCCAGAGCATTCTTCTTCAACTTTTCTTCTAGAACAGGGTGAAGCAAAGCAGGAAAGCATTCGGCCTCGCCATCAGTGCCCAAGTGCGTCGATACCTTTCTGGTGACTTAGTTCTTCCAAATTGTTCTACTTCAAGCAGTGATCTTCTTCATCATCATATGGTCCAAGGAACAAAGTGATCATTTACGAATCAGACTTCCATAGCAATACTTTCCCAGAATCAAATTTGTACTTCTTGTACTCTTTCTCGTTTTATTTTCAAAATCCAACACTTTTGTTTGGCAATTTTGTTAAGTGAAACAATTATTAACCATAATTGTTAACCATAATTGTTAACTAAGTCAAGTCATCTACCATAATTGTTAACTAAGTAATTATTTATAAAAATTCTAAAAATCACCATTTAATTCAAATAAATAAATAAGAATATATTATCAAAATTCGGGAAGAGGGGTTACAAATAGTCTTTGTTGCGCCTAAATCTTTCATAGAGAAGGCCTCACCCAGTTGGCGCTTCAACTCCGCTATCCTAGTAGCATTCCGACCCACTAATAGCATGTCATCAACATAGAACAATAAAATGATGAAATCATCCTTGACAAAGTACCTCACAAATATACAGTGATACGGCATCGTCCATGCATAACCATGCTCCCCCATAAACGACTCAAACTTCCTATACCACTGCCTCGGAGCCTGCTTCAGACCAAACAAGCTCTTCCTCAACCGGCAGACCAAATATGACTTGTCCTTCTCACATAATCCCTCTGGATGCTCCATGTATAGCTCCTCCTCAAGATCACTATAGTGGAGTGTCATCTTCATGTCCATCTGCTCGACCTCCAAGTCAAAACTGGCTATCAACGCTAGCACCACCTGAATAGATGACCGCTTGACGACCGGCAAAAAGATCTCATTATAATCCACGCTTTTCCGCTGACCGCAGCCTTTAACTACCAGCCTCGCTTTGTATCGAGGGCGAGTAGCCTCATCCATCTACTTCACTCTGAACACCATCGATTCTTCAAAGCCTTCTTGCCCTTTGGCAACCGCACTAGCTCGCAAGTAGAATTGGCGTGTAAGGAACTCATCTTCTCCTACATAACCTGCATCCACTCATGCATGTGTTCGTCTTCCATAGCCTCTGTAAAACTTTTGGGCTCTCTCCCGTCAGTCAGTAGCACATACTCACCCGGTAAGTATCTCGTAGATGGTCGACGTTCTCTGTCGCTCATTCTCAATGAAGCCACTGGTGCTGGTTGTATACCAACAGCCTCCTCCCCTTCAGAAACTGCCTTCCCGGCATGCTCATCCTCCTGAAGGACACCCTGACCACCATCAACAAGCTGATGATCAAGGTTGGGAGTAACTCCATGTACTGGCTCCCCTATAACTGGATCCTCTGCGATGTCCTCTGGAAACTGCTCGAAGCGAAATAACTCTAACTCAGGCAATTCCTCAACCTCAGAAGGTGTCTCGGAATCCTGTATTGGTCATGGTCTGATCCTCGATGAATACCACGTTCCTGCTTCTGTATAGCTTTCTTTCCACTGGGTCGTAGAGTCTATAGCTGAACTCATCCCGACCGTAGCCGATAAAGACGCACTGCCTCATCTTCGGCTCAAGTTTGGACCTCTCGTCCTTCGGTACATGCACGAAGGCCTTACAACCAAACACTCACAGGTGATTGTAGGACGACTCTTTGTCGTACCATACTTTGTCAGGCACATCATCCTGCAAAGGAGCACTAGGAGATAAAATAATAACATAAGCAGTTGTAAGAAGAGCCTCACCCCAATAACTGTCCGACAAATTTGCTTCTGACAGCAAACATCGCACCCTCTCCATCAGTATCATGTTCATGCGCTCCGCTACACCATTGAACTGAGGTATCTTGGACTGAGTCTTCTGGTGTCGTATCCCTTGCTCTCTGTAATAAGCATCAAAGGGACCAATGTATTCGCCGCCGTTGTCGGACCGAACACACAATAACTTCTTGTCCGTCTCTCTTTCAACATGGGCCTAAAACTCTTGGAAAGTAGGCAGCACTTGATCCTTGGTCTTTAAGGAATAGACCCAATCCTTCCTGGAACAGTCATCAATAAAAGTTACAAAGTAAGAAGCACCACCAATAGATTTTACCTTCATAGGACCGCAGACATCCGAGTAAATCAACTCGAGCAACGCTGACTTCCTTGAACTTGGGTGACTTTTGAAAGATACCATATTTTGCTTTCCAGCTAAGTAGTGCATGCACTTCTCCAACTTTGTAGACTTTAGCCATAGAATCACTTTCCTGTTCACCAAGTAGCTCATCTCCTTTTCATTGATATGGCCAAGCCGCCTTTGCCACAACTCGGTAGACGCATCAGAAACTGCGTTCACCTCCTGTGCCCCCTGTGCACTCCCCTCCATATAGTAGAGATCGGACTTCTTGCTTCCTCTGGCAATCACCATCGAACCTCTGGAAAGCTTACACTGACCATTCCTGAAGAGATTGAAGAATCCTTCTTCCTTCAACCTTCCAACCGATACCAGGTTGAAATAGATATCAGGGACATGATGAACATCTTTGAGAACAAGAACTGTACTCATTTTTGTCCTCAAATGCACATCTCCAATGGTAACCGCCTTCGACACGTCTCCGTTGTCCGTCTTCAACACTCCACAGTCACTTGTTGTGTAAGTAGCAAATAGTGCCATGTTGTGAGACACGTGCGCTGAAGCACCTGAGTCCACCAGCCAAAAATTATCATCGTAGGCGAGGTTTGTAATAACCTCATTACCTACGACGATCACATCGCCTCCATGTATCGAAGCCGCCGCTGTAGTGTTCTCATCTGCTTCCCCTTGTTGCCCTTCTTCTCTCTCTTCCAAGCGAAATAGTTTTGCTTGATGTGGTCCTTCTTGTCATGGTGGTAACACTCTGAGTCCTCATACCGACCCTTGACTTCCTCCTGCTCTTATCTCTGCCACTACCTGGACCCCTGCTTTTGCCCCTTCTGCGGCTCTCTGAAACTAGTACATCTGAGTGGTGGGATGTGGATGAAGTGTCCTGAGAACGTCTCTGCATCTCTTCATTAAGCACCCCGCTCTTGGCAAACTCCAGACTGACCATGCCTTATGGAGTAGAAGCGATCATATATACTCATACGGTCTCCTACGAGTCTGGCAATGTACACAACAGCCATAGTTCCTGAATCTCGTCGTCGAACTTGACTCCCATCGAAGATAGTTGGTCAGTCACGTCCTGTAAATCACTCAAGTGATCCATAATAGATGCCCCATCTTTGTACCGCAGACCCATCATCGTCCGGATCAGGAACAACTTGTATACCCCGATCTTCTTCGCATACAAAGATTCCAGCTTATCCCATAACGTCTTCGCATGCTCAATATTGGAAACCTAGTTGTACATGTTCTCGTCAACGAACTGCCTGATATATCCGTACACCTGTATGTGCTCAAAATTTTAGTCCTCCTCGGATTTATCAACTAGTCGCTCGAAAGCAAATACGGGCAGATGCAGCTTCTTAAAAAACAACAAATCTTTCATCTTGCTCCGCCAATAATGATAGTTGGTGTCGTTCAGGTTCACCATGCGCACCGACTTCATGTCCATCTCTTCTCTCTAGTTTTTCTGTCAACTCCTGACATCCTTCTGAATTCCAGAACCTGGTTCTGATACCACTCTGTTGAGAAAGAAGCGCAAAAACCTTTTTCCAAACTAGAGAGTACCTGCGAGAGAACCGAGCAATATAACGCATGAACCAAACACCAAACATAATCCACGCAGACATAGAGAATTTTTGACGTGAAAAACTCTTACGAGAAAAACCACAGAACAATCGGAGTCCAACCCTTGAGAAGCCTTCACTAATGAAATAAATGAGTATACCCTTTACAAACTTCTCCCGATCCAATATGGATCCCTACAACACTTGGAAACAAGAATAATTGATTACAAGGCTACGAAGAACAAAGACAACGAGTAGAGATTATCCGAACACGATCCTCCTTCGAAAATGGCCTTCAATCCTCCTTCTTCTCTCCCAAAGTTGTAATGGCACTTTTGCCTCTTTTCTCTCTACTTTCTTCAATGTTTGTTGTGATTAGGGTTAGGAAAAACCATGTACAAATCTCATAATCCGCAATTGTCACGACTCGCACCCGGTTATTGGACGCGAGCTCGTGAGCAAGCCAGCTACGTATCGAGCGGACTCCAGCCCGACTAGAGTACGTATAAGCTGTCCAGAGTAGGGTATCATGTCTAATCTAAACTATATCTCAATACACCAGAATCATGTAAAATAAGAATGAACAAGTATGGGTCATGGTCTGCAGCCCATTAGCATATTGTTCGATTAGACTCCAAGAATGATATGAGTCTAATAAATAAGCAGAGTATATCATGGTACTGAATATAAAGCACGAGAAGATAATAAAGAAATATCACAAGCAAATACCTGTGTCATGCATCGCAATCATGTACCATCCTGCGCTGCTAAACAAACACCATGCAGTCGCTAAACCTAAAGAGATCATCAGATCCTCAGAGGACTAGCAAAATACATGAAACATGCCTATCTAACAGTTTAATCATGTAATAATATAACCAGGGTATAAACAGGAACTAGACAGAAGACTGACAAGTGGCTACTGACAGGTAACTATGAATTCGGATACGGGATCAAGTATGCATAAATGAACTGCTGGTAGATCAATGGATACCAACCCTCGCCCCGATTGTGGACTCGTAGGTCAGTTTCAAGACAAGTCACCCTCGTCCCGATTGTGGACTCGCAGGTGCAAAGGACAACCCTCACCCCGTATGTGAACTCGCAGGTTGTGGAAAAGACAAGGAATAGCAGTTCACTCACACAGACTTGCAGACACGACTCAGTCAAGACACGGGTGAAGACACGACACGACCCAATCACGATACACGAGAGAACCAATCCAATATGAACTAACAAGGCTAACCATGTATAAGGACTATAGCTATACTAGCATGTACGATATACAAATCACAAGTAATAACCAACTAGTAAAACTATACAATAATAGAAATATGCATGTAAATAAACTGTAGAGGGAGGCAAGGTATACTTGCCTGGAAGTTGCACGCAGATCCATCAAAATACGATCAACTGCTAAGCCGAATAAGTCCAAATCCACAATTGTCTCCGAAGGCTAAAACAGACAATGCCAACATTCTCAGAATAGTCAAATTAGCTAGGATTGCCTGTCCTTAAGTCCAATTCTGGACACAGAAGCAAAACGGTAATTTCGGGCAAAAACGATGTCGCCGTTGGACCCGCTTTGCATCGAAAAGCGTGCCAGAGTCAATGGTCTCTAAAGTCGTCAAACTACATGTCTATGGATCTGGTTT
>JANAVB010000599.1:16345221-16487598 GCA_029216955.1 Iris pallida
AATTTATAAAGTGCACGATACGATAAATTTTGACGGATACGTATCAAATTCGTCGCGCACACGCAACCAATTTGAATTCTGTCAAAGCCCACACGACCACGAAGCCGTTACGCACCTTTTGATGCATTCGGTTCGCGACCACGACGCCCGAAATGGCGGGACACACGTCGTATCGGACAATTTTATTGATTTTCTAATATTTGAAAACGGGTTTTTGTAAAACTTTAGAATCAAATAACTCTGAATCTACTCGATGAAATCGGGATCCATAAAAGTATCTTCGAGTCCTATAGGTTGTCTAGAAGTCTGTTCAAAAGATTTTCCAAAACTCGCGATATTCTGGTCGCGAATCGACCGCAAACATTCGATGTTGGGACAGTTCTACGTCCTGTTTCGAACAGATTTTTGGTCGATTTGGAACTCGATTTCTATCGCACACGGTGCGAATCGAAATAAACTATTTGAAGGGATTAAAAGATGTATAGGTTAGGTTTATACCTGAGAAGACGAATCGCAAAACCATGGATCGTACGCGACGGAACGTTGCTGCAAAGTCTGCTCGTGCAGCTTGCTTTTGCTGTGCGCCCTGACTGTCGTCCGCACACGCGTGCGGCTATTCCGCCCGGCGGGCGACGGCCCTCGACGGCGCGTGCGCGTTAGGGGTGCGCCCAGGTGGTGGCTGTAGGTCCTAAAAAATCAAGTTGCATCCATCAACAAAGTCATAAAAATCAAGAAATACATCATCCAATTGAACTGCACAGAAGACAGATTGCGCATCATATCGATTGCGCAGACTGGACTACGCACACTTTCAAGTGCGCAAGCTGACGTGGCCATGTCATCATTACCTGACACAATCGAATCTTCTGACAACTGACAGCACAAAGAACGAGGAGACTGTTCGTTTATTGTGCCGTACAGCGCTCGAGGACAGCTGTACATGCAGCGCAATCTGCCAGACTGTCTGTTGCGCAATCCATCCCCGCGCAATCTGAAGTCAGCGCAATTCATGTGGCACACTTTATCATGACAAGTAACAAATATACACGTGGCATTCATGCCATCAATTGCTCGCTATGTGGTAATCGTCTGCACACGATCATGCGTATTTCAATCAAATGATGCCATGTGTCCAAGACAGTTGGCCCACGACCAGACAACCGCCTGTACAGTCTGATGCTGCGCAATCCAATGCCTGCACAATCCAACTTGCGCCATTCAGAATAACTACAAGTTAGTTATTTCCAGAACTCTATAAATAGAGTTTCAAGTCTTCATTCAAGGGGATCAGACATAAAAGTTCAGAAATATCAGAGAGTTCAGGAGTTCTTGCCCAAGTACTGCTGTATTCTTTCGAGGCTTTTGCCTTCAACTTCAGAGGCTATCGTCTTCAAAGTTCACATCGTCCAAGGGATAAAGCAATCGTCTTCTAGATTGGATTCCTACAGTTGTACTTTTCCAGAATTCTTGTAATCTCTTTACAAAGTTTGTGAAATAAAGTTCATACTTTTGTTTTTGCAAATAAAATGGCAACTCTGCTAGGGACGACTTTCTCCTCCGACGAGGAAGTGACAACTCAATGTAACGTTGCGTCTATCGGAAAGACGCAGAAGACGCTGGTTGTAAAAGTCAACCAGACAGCCTATGAAGCCATGATCAACTCCAGGACTACTCCTCGTACTACAGCAACTTCTGCCATGAACAAAGTGCGCCCAGTTTGGGTCCCTAAGACTGCTGCGGAGTCTGTTGATTCTGTCCCCAAGACTGCTGTGCAGTCTGTTCGTTCTGCCACCAAGACTGTTGCACAGTCTAAAGTCCTTACTGTTGCACAATCTGCCTCTACCACTCATGCGCAGTCTGCTGTTGACAGTACACAAACTACCTATGCTGCTCTATCAAAGTGCAAGACTCCTTTACCCCTAGCGCAATTGGCAGCAACTTCTTCTGCACAATTCACTACTCCAGCAACCAGAGTACATCCTAAGCTCTCTGTGGCCTGAAATCCTGCTGCACAATCAACTGTGTCAGTGACCAAGTCATCTATCAAGGGTCCTCCTGCGCAATCAGCCAGTGCGCCATCAACCCATGCACAAACTGTACCAGCACAATCCAAGAGTGACAGTCCTTTGGCTAAACACTTTTCTTCTCACAGCAAGGGGAAAAGCTCTACTCCTCTTCCCAAGCACCCTGTTGCTCCTGTACAATCCACTGGGGGTAGTCTTTTGGCTATTCCTCCTCCTCCTCAGAACAAAGAAAAAGGCCCGTTGGTATTTTCTCAAACTTTTTCGTCCCACGACTTGGAAGACTACAGAGGGAAACACTCCTTAGCTAACCCTTCTTCACAAAACAAAGGAAAAGGCCCTTTGGTCTTTTCTCAATCTTCGTCGGTTTTACCGTAGAAGATCAATCTGAACGTGCCTCGGCACCAGTCAGTACAAAAACTCTTTCAAACAAGGGTTCTTCTTTCCTTCATGTCAAGAGAACTTGTACTGATCAAAAAGGCATTCTGCCTACTCCGGTAGCAGAATTCCAAGATCTCCCAACTCTCAAGATATCCCGATCGAAACAGAGAAAATTATTGGTGTCTCAGACAAAAATCCCTGGGGGTGAATTTGCTGATCTAAGAACTTATCTTAACAGACCAACTTCGACGAAACGTAAACAGCCAATGCCGAAGACCAAACATCATCAGAAGCAAATTTCCAGGATCAAAAATCCTGACACCTATGCTAATGAAGTGAGCACTTCCCTGTATACTCAAGGGACAAAACATCTGAAGAACCGGAATCATGTTCCAAACATTGTCAAAGAACAGATCCCTCAAACTTTTGATCTCCGAGAACATCTCAGGCAAAGCAGGACAATGTTTCAACTCCTCCAGTTCAATCATCTGATCATCATTGCAATCACAAAGTCATTATCCAATGTTGTTGTCAAACAAAAAAATGATCTGTCTTCGATCGTTTGACTTTTGTAAAATTTGAACCTATGTCAGAAGATGAAGACGAAGTGTTATACGCTTCTGTCAACATGACTTCCCGGGATACTAGGGGTAGAAGATGCTCAAAGCACGGCAAGCCTCGTAAGCCAAGTCAACGGTATTTAGATTTACTCCAAGAATCTTCTGAAGGAGTATTTCGACATACCCGATCCCGGAGCCGAGATACAATCGGTCAAAGGAATCTTCTTCAAACTTCTTCTGGTCATCTGCCTACTTCTCATTCAGGGGATGACTCTTTTTCTGACTATGACGCATATAGCGAAAGTTCTGAACAGACAGTGCCTTCTACTGTACCAAGGGAAGAGACAGCTTATGTTGTCAATGAAGATCCAGATGCGTTAACTTCTGCAAATCAAGAACAACAAATTGCTGCATTAGAAGACAAACTGAAGACTATGGCTGAAATGGTCGCCAGTATACATTTTATCATTGTGGCACAACATACCACACCACCGACTGTACCTACTGCAAATTCTGAAATAATAACATCGTCGATACCTGTCAACGCAGGGCTGGGGGTAGTATCTCCTCAAATACCTCTTGTACAAGTTTAACCTGCACCCAGTCAATCAGGTGCTGGAGGTAGTGCTTACCATGTTGTTCCTCCTCCTAACACTCAAACTCCGACTGTCCCTTCTTTATCATCAGAAGACGCGAATGAAGTTGTCAAGCTCTTACGCACTCAATTCGAAGCCTTCAAAGAAAAGGACAATCTACAGAGGTTGGGGATCAAGCAATCTTACCCAGTTGAATGAAAGGAAGTCCCATTTTCTCCTAAGTACAAAATCCCAACAATCTCGCTGTTTGATGGCAGCACCTCTTCCAGTCAGTTCATTAACTATTTTGAGGTTATGACTGTTCAACTCCAACCAAATGACGCTCTTCTTACCAGAGTATTCGTCGACTGTTTAGCCGGTGTGGCATACGATTGGTATAGAAGCTTGCCCGATGGTTGTATCACTTCCTTCTCGGGTCTCAAACAAATCTTCTTAGAACGATTTTATGAAGGGATCAGCGACATGACTATGTCAGCCCTTAATAAAATCAAGCAAAAACATAATGAAACTGCTGAAAGTTTCATTGAAAGATTCCGCCGAGAAGCCTTAAAAATGCCTCCAAGAACTCCGGCTGCTATCACCATAGACACCTGCAAGGCAAATCTTTTGCCTATCATCAGCATGTGGACAAGGTCTACTCAGTTCTAAGATTGGCCATCCTTCATTGTCAACGCTAAAGCGGCTGAAGTTAGCGCCGACAAATTCAAGCAGTTAGGGGTACAAATGTCTAACTCCAACCGGGATGAACATCAAACATCGGGTGGTGGCAATCGCCAGAACAACCGCAAAGGAAAAGAAACTTTGAACATCAATTTGAACAAGAGCAAAGAGTCTCTGGCTGTCAACGTACCTCCACCTACGTCTACCTCTACTCCTTCTGCCCCTCCACCAAGGGAACCTCGTCCTAAAGTAGAGTACTCCTTTGACGAGAATGACACTGCTAGCATCTTTGATTGTTTAATCAAAAGCAATAAGATTCAGCTTCCAGACCCAAAGAAGCCTGACGAAGTCGGTAAGACTGATCATCCCAAGTATTGTGTCTACCACAGGTTCATTGGGCATCCTACTCGAGCATGTTATATGCTCAAAGGCAAAATCCAAGAGCTGGTCAACGCTGGTGTTGTCACTCTGCAACAAGACGAGAAGACTGTTATCGTAAATATGGTCTCAGTTCAATTCGGTGACTTCCCGTCGCAGATGATGCAGCACGGTGTCATTCCTATCCCCAAAGCTACTCTTCAGATTGAGAATCTCCTGCCTCCACCAAGTGAAGGTCTTGTTCCCTTATCTCTTAACAATGGCGAGATTATGTGGATTCATCCGGATCTTGCTTCAGAGTTCAAACTTCCTACTTCATCCAAGAAGAAAATCCGTTCCAAAGGCAAGACAAAGATTTGCAATATGGTGTCTTTTGACCCCATAGTTGATGAAAAAATCCTGCTGGGCACCAGATCAGGGAAAGCCTATCTAAAGGATTACCCCGAAGCTCAAGAGAATCCTACTTCTTTTTCTGAGCCTGCTCCAGTGCAGCCTACTTCTATTGAGGATATTCCTACTGCATCCTCACCGGTTGTAGAGTCTACTCCTCCCAAGCCGACGGTCGCTGACAAAGGCAAACAACAAGTCCGCTTCGACAAACCTTTGAAGAAGACATCTCCATCTGGACTTGAAAAGCCTTACAACTTTGATATCTTGGCTCAACTAGCCAATACACTGGCTCGGTTGTCCATTTTCGAGCACTTACGCCTTTCTAAAGAGACTCGGGAAACTCTGAGCAAGGCTCTTATGCAAGCAGAAACTTGTCTAGCCCTTCTGAAGAAGCCAAAAGCAGAACCAGTCTCTTGCCTCCATTGCCATAGTGTATTGGAGTTAATTCCAAACATAACTTTCACACAAGATGACATGCTGATGGAAGACAACAGGCACGACCGTCCTCTCTACTATACAGGATATGTCGACTCGATGAAAGTTGATCGTATTCTGATAGATCCAGGGCCTGCTCTCAGCATTATGCCGAAGACAATGTTGGATGCGCTGAAGATCCCAGTGCATATTCTCTCCAGTACAATCACCACCATCCTTGGGTTCAATCAGGGAAGGAGTGAGCCTCTGGGCAAGATTCGTCTAAAACGTTAAATAGGCAATCTTCGTACAAAGGTTACCTTCTACATCATTGATAACCATGGTTGTTCCTACAATGCTTTACTGGGAAGACCATTTTTGCATGGGCATAACATTGTCCCTTCGACTCTCCATCAATGTTTTAAATATGTTGATGACAATAGGAAAGTTCAGAAGGAGGTTGATGATCTCTATCCTTTCAAGGGTGTCGAAGCATATTGCAATGACGCTCGTATGTACAAGGATGAATTCATGAAGGTTGTATTGGCTCTAGATACTGAAGAAGAATCAGAAGCAGTACCTAAAGACACTCTCATCATACCTGTCAAAGGACGTGTCTCTTATCCTCAGTCTTCCAAGCCAATGGCTATTCACGTGCCAATCCAGAAGCAATCAATTGATGATGGTCAAGATCAAAGGGAGCTCACCTCTTCTGAGCCACTTGTTATTGACTTACGTCGTAACAAGGGTAAAAAGCAGCTCACTTCTTCTGAGCCCCTTGTTATTGATTTAACTCATAACAAGGATAAAAGGGAGCTCACCTCCACTGAGCCACTTATTATCGACCTACGTCGTAACAAGGTCGATCTTTCTTCATGTTCTTTTGCTCCCCCTCTTGTAATCAATTTGACCAAGCATGTTAAGGCTAAAGGTCCTGCTGTAAATACGAATGTACAGATCAATGAAAAAGCATCTAATTTTCAGTATACTGATGTCATTTATCATACTAAATGCTATTTGGATATGTTAGATAGCTTTCGATCATTTACAATGGGAGTTGTACAATCTCTTCAGACAGAAGTCTCATTTGAACACCCAAAGGATTCATATTGGATTATTCCCGTTCGTAAGAAAGGCGAAAGTCCAATACTTTTTAGTAAAGGACCGGAACAACAATTCAGCTATACGGATGATAGCAAAAGTAACGATACAGGACATCTCTAACTCCGTCGTTACAGTCAACAATCGAAAGACATCATCCGAAGAATGGGTTATGACTTCAAGAGTGGCCTCAACTATGGCAAGGGTAGACGAACTCCTATCCATACGACTGTTCCAGAAGGAAAGTCAGAGATGTACTATAGCAGGACCAAAAGAGGCCTCAGATATGCTTCTCCTTCAGTGTTATCCCCAGCAGTCTCCGACTCTGATAGTGAAGAACGATCTAACTCTTCTGATTCCAGATCATGGGATTCTGATACCAGTGTTGGTCAAGTTCATCGGTTGATCGTATCATCTAATATGGTTTCCGCCGAACTTCCAGAAGGATATAATGAGGATATCGAAGAAAATCCCAAAGCAGATCCTTGGGCTCAACGAATGGATACCCAATGGGAACTCCGATTCGAACTAAGAGAACCTCCTACTGAAGATCAATTGGTATAAATTGATGTAGGAGAAAGTGGGTCACCCCGTCCAATATTCATCAGCAAGAATCTTCCAAAGGCAGATAAGAAAGAATTAATTCTTCTTATTAAAGAATACATTGATGTCTTTGCTTGGAGTTATGAAGACATACCAGGTCTAGATTCTAAAGTTGCTACTCACAAATTGAACATTCTGCCGAATGCAAAACCGGTCAAACAGCAACAACGGCGTTTCAAGCCAGAAATGATGGATGCAATCGATGATGAAGTCAAAAAGCTCATTGCTTGTGGCTTCATCCGAGAAGAACAACATCCTGATTGGGTAGCCAATGTCGTCCCAGTTCTAAAGAAAACTGGCAAAGTTTGAGTCTGCATCGACTCCCGGGATCTTAATGAAGCATGTCCAAAAGATGAATTTTCTCTTCCTATCACGGACGTCATGATCGACAACACCTGTGGATTCGAAAGAATATCTTTCATGGACGGATTCTCCGGATACAATCAGATTCGGATGAATCCTGAAGATGAAAAACATACTTCTTTCCGTACTCCTCGTGGAGTCTACTGTTATACTGTAATACCATTTGGTCTCAAGAACGCTGGTGCAACTTAACAACGAGCTATGAGTACCATCTTCAGAGATCATCTGCGCAAAACTGTCGAATGCTATGTTGACGATATCGCTGTCAAGAGTCGTCTAAAGGAAGATCACATTCAAGATTTGAGAACAATCTTCAATCTTATGCGCCAACATCAACTCAAAATGAATCCCACCAAGTCATTCTTGGGTGTCTCTAGTGGTAAATTTTTCGGCTTTGTCATTACCTCTAAGGGCATACACGTGGATCCCGAGAAGATCAAAGCCATTCAAGAGATGCGTCCTCCACGCAACCTAAAAGAGCTACGAGGATTCCAAGGTCGTCTTGCGTACATCAGGAGATTCATTTCGAATTTGTCTGGATGCTGCAGACCATTTACTCAGCTGATGAAGAAAGGTATCTCTTTCATTTGGACTGAAGAATGTCAAAAAGCATTCGAAGACATAAAGCAATATCTCATGAATCCACCAGTCTTGGTACCACCAATCTCTGACATACCATTCTTAATGTATGTCCGTGCTATGGATCATTCATTGGGTGCTTTACTTGCCCAAAAGAACAAAGAAGGTCATGAACAGGCCATCTATTATCTCAGTCGTACTATGATTGGTGCTGAACACCATTATAGTCCGGTCGAAAAAGAATGCCTAGCTCTTATGTTCGCTGTTCAAAAGACTCGACATTACATCATTGGTCAAACCATTCATGTTATATCACGAGTTAATCCTCTTCGGATACTCATGAAGAAGCCCAGCACACTCAACTCTCGGTTGGCTACATGGGCCATTCTGCTAGCCCAATATGACATGGTATATGTTCCACAAAAGTCTGTCAAAGGTCAAGCACTGGCGGATTTCTTAGCAGCTCATCCTGTTCCAGAGACATCTAAACTTTATGATGAAATTCCAGATGAGACATTGGAATCTAATACAATCTCTGAAGAATTTTCTACTTGGCGCCTATTCTTTGACGGTGCATCCAGAATTGGACCCAATGGTGCCATTGTAGCAGGAGTTGGAGTTGTTCTTGTTTCTCCGGACGGGTCAGCTATTCAAAGAGCCTACTCTCTAGATGAACCATGCTCCAACAACGTAGCAGAATACAATGCTCTACTGATCGGCCTTCAATTAGCCAAGCAATTAGATATCGAATATCTTGAAGTCTATGGTGACTCTAAGCTGGTTGTTAATCAGGTTAGAGGGACCTATGAAGTCCGCCATCAAGATCTGGTGCCTTATCATGAAGCAGCAATCAACATAGCTACACCATTCAAAGCCTTCTTCATCGAATATATTCGTCGAGCTTGTAATACTGAAGCAGATGCCTTGGCCAATCTTGCGACAGTCTTAGCCATCCCTATCAAAAGACAGCAAGTGGTGGTTATCTCTAATGGAGAATTGTTTTGCATTGAAAACAATCGTAATATTGAATTCAGTAACTTTGCTGAAGCCAACATTATCAATGAAGATTGGAGAGTTCCTTTCATCGACTTTGTAGTTCATGATATACTTCCTGAAGATCCAAAGGAGGCTACGAGTATTCGTCGACGTTCTCTCCGATTCTACTACAACCAAACTACAAAGACTCTCTACCGGCGGACTTATGACGGTCTTCTTCTACGCTGTATTGCTGGTGATGAAGCAAAACAAGTATTACGTGAAGCTCATGATGGCGTCTGTGGGGCACATCAACCTGGTCCTAAATTACAGGATCGCATCCGACGAATGGGTTATTACTGGCCCTCCATGGTATTAGATGCCATTGAATAAGCAAGGAAATGTCGAGCTTGTCAAATCCATGTAGATTTCATTCATCAACCTTCAGAATTTATGCATCCGACGGCCGCTTCCTGGCCTTTCGAAGCTTGGGACATGGATATTATAGGTCCCATTAATCCTCCTTCTTCTAGAGGACATCGGTTCATATTAGCAATAATTGATTATTTCTCTAAATGGACTGAAGCTATACCCCTGGTTGAAGTCAAGACCAGCAGTGTCATCAACTTCGTCAAACACCATGTCATCTATCGATTTGGTGTACCTCAAAGAATCATCCATGACAACGGACCACAATTTATCAGTCAGAAGTTTACGAGATTCTGCGACGATCATCGGATTAACAACATTGCCTCGACAGCCTACAATCATGCCGCTAATGGTTTAGCTGAAGCTTTCAACAAGACTATCATCAAGCTCCTTAAGAAGTTTGTATCTACTAATAAACGGAATTGGAGTGAAAAGCTTGGTGAATGTCTTTGGGCCTATCAAACCACAGTCCGCAATCCCACAAGCTTTACACCCTTCTCTCTGGTATACGGTTGTGAAGCAGTTCTACCTCTAGAACTTCAAATTCCATCCTTAAGGATTGCTATTGCTAATGAGCTCACTACAGAGAATAATGATCTTCTTCGACTTCAAGAATTAGAAGCGCTCGACGAAAAGCGGCTATTGGCTCAACAACATATTGAGTTATATCAAGCTCGTATCTCGAAAACTTTCAATCGCAAAGTTAAATTCAGAGCATTTCAGCAAGGAGAGCTCGTTCTAACAGTTAGACGTTCTATGACTATGACTCATTCGAGCAAAGGCAAGTTCGATGCAAAGTGGGAAGGGCCTTACATTGTCAGCAAAGTCTTTTCAAATAGAGCTTATCAACTTTCAGAGTTAGATGGTCGAGTTGCTATGATGCCTATCAATGGCAAATTCCTCAAGAAATACTATGTATAAATGTAACAAAGATTTTATGTAAATATGATCAGACGGTTCATAAATAAAGTTTGATTTTTATTTCATCATAAATAATGTTACATAATATTAAGGAAGGTCACTATCATCCTTTTCAATATTGGGACATGGACCACTGCCATCCTTATCAAAGACATAATCAGCAAAAGAGCTGAGAACATCCTTACTGGAACCTACCAGAAACTTGTAAGCAGCCATCCTCATGGTCGCTTCCTCTTCATTCTTTCCTGGTTCAAGCAGGAAATCCAGGATATCCAGCGGTGATTTGGGTGCAGACGAACCTTCGTCTGCTTCTGTCTGCTTTGTATGGACTGGATCGGCAGGGTGTTCTTCAGTGCCCGCTGTAACCTTCGAGGCGATTTCAGCCTTCTTGGATGCATCTTCAGACGACATTTTTATGTTGAAAAGTGGAAATGATCATTCCTTCCAGATTTCTATTATATTTAAAGGCGGAGATTCTCAACGAAACGACACATTCATCTGACGGTTCATCCGTTCATTACATTCATCCGACGGTTCATCCGTTTATTACATTTATCTGACGGTTCATCCGTTCATCATCATCTGACGGTTCATCCGTTCATCGTCATCCGACGGTTCATCCGTTCATCCGTTCATTTTGACGATTCATTTTCGTTCATTTAATCATCCACATCAGCAACTTGTCGTCCTCGATTAAGTTGTCTATTGAAATAATAATATTCGACAAATTATATTCTGCCACGTCCACATTACCTCTGAGCAGATATAATAAATATGATTATTTTCTAAAATCGAGAAATATATCATGTCCTGTACCTCTGAATATATTTTCTATCGCTATTATTTATATCTGAACAAGATATGCAATAAATAATAGAGCCACAACAAAATGTCTTTTTATTTGATCAAAATTTAAGACATTACAAAAACATATATATTGTAAAAATAAGAAGATACAAGGAATCTTTCTATTAAACTGGTGGTGTCATCAAACCGGTAATCTGTTGCTTCAGAGTCTGCAGTCGTTCTTCGCGGGATTCTATCACTCTCTACCTGGCTTCTTCCATCCTAGATTTTTCATTAAAGGTTGGCAGAGTTACCATTCGCCGAGTGATTTCAGCATTATAAGTCTCAGCATATTCGTCCCTTTCTTGGGTTAGAGCACCGAGTTATTGAATTGCAATTTGATGTTCGGTGACCTCATCTTCCAGTTCTTCCTGAAGACGGGCAATCTCTGCTTTCAATTCAACAATTCTCCGTTCTTTTCTTTCAGCAACAGAGGTCACTGTTTCCACCTTGGAATTGTACTCAGCAGACTTAGCGGCAAAAGTATCCAAGAGAATTTGGAAGTTAACTTTCTCAATTGCAGCCTCTTGAGACATTCATTCAAGCTCGGCTTGCACTAAAAGTTCCACCTCTCCTTTGTTTAGCTCTTTGTAATTATTTATTAAGGTCTCCAGCTCATTTAATATGTGATCAAGAAAAGTGGCTTGAGGCTCATCATCCTGATCGCGGATGGCATTTACCAAATAAGAGGTTGGACCTCTAACCGTAGAGAAATTGGCCTCTTTTTTCTCCATCACTCTATTTATTAAAGGTCCCAATGAATCAAAGAAGAACTTGGTAAATGACTTGATGACAAACTGATTGGTAGCCAAAGCACCAGGAGTAGCAGCTACTCCTGTTGACGATGAAGCGGCGGGACGTTCAGTTTCTTGTACTTGGACAGAAGGTTCTTTGAATAAAGGAGCTAGAGTAGAGCTAGTCGCTCCTCCCGGTTGTTCCTCTGCAAAATTAAAATTTTGTCATTTTGACTATCATTTGCTACTATCAAAGAAGATCAAAAAAGTGAAAGAGCATTTTTACCATAGCTTGGTCCAGTATCAGGCCTGTCATCTGTTGGGACAGATTCCAGCTGAGCAGAAGTAGCCTCAGACATTACTGCTTGACTACTTGCTGCTTCAGAGCCACATGATAAATGACGACTGCTACTGGCTATCGTCGTTGCAAGCACTATATCCATGCATACTGGAGGTGCTGGAGAAGATGCGGTCTCTGCATGGAATAAGAATAAAGATGTTAGCTATCAATTTATTAAAAGAAGATTGCTAATTTCACTCTATACCTTGGGGATCAACAGCAGGAGTTTCCTCCAGGGCCGTTTCTTCATCTGCTATCTTTTCTGGAGATGTCTGCACCTCAACATCCTTTTCGGGATCCAAGGTGCCATCAGCAGCTTCGGGAAATATCTGCACCTCAACATCCAAGGTGTCATTAGCAGCTTCAGGAGACACATGCACCTCATCATCCCCTTCAGGATCCTGTGCATCCTCGATATCTTCTGATGATGAGCTCTCCTCGCTTTCATGTTCCTCCGGTGCCTCCCCACTGGCAGTTGCAGTAGTTTGGTCAACATAATCCTGTAGACCGAAGTCACAGTCATTTAAAGCATCGATCATCAAACGATCTTCCTTCTCACGGATTGCTCCTGGTGTAGTAGGAGGTTGAGTAGTCTCCATCACCGGTAAAGGAGATTGCAAAGCTTCGTGCTCTGCCTCTGCAATATTTTCTCTAGGCTCTACGGCCTCATTTCTCTCTTTCCTCTGCTCGATCTCCTCCCTCTGTTCTGGACTAGGAGTTTTATGCCCAGACTCAGAAATAGGAGTAGGAGATGGCATGGTGAGTCCAGCTGCAGCATTCATCACTGCCGAAGACAAGACTTGCCTTGGAGGAGAAATTGTTCTCTTTCTTCTTCTGTGAGCTAGTTTCTTTCTGTGCAGAGGCCTCTCAGGACTCTCTACAGTTACTACCTCGACCTGTTTCTGAATAGAGGTCGGCGTAGCTGCTTCTTCTCGGGTTGATTCAGCCAATTGTCGGGATTATGATCTAGTAGTGACCTTCTCTGATGGTTCCAAGATCAACTTCTTCTTCGCAACTGGAGAAGAAGGTTCTTCTCTCCTTCTCTTCTTCTCCTTGGCCGGAGACTTAACCACTTTTAGAGAAATTCTCAATGGTTGATTTACTTCCTCAGGGAAGTTTACTTCTCTGGAAGCCTCCAATGGATCATCCACCGGTTCATGTTGTTCATCATTTGCTGGAACTAATGTAGCAGTGGCCCCTTTCTTCAGACGTGTTGCTGTTGCGAAGCTATCAATCAGACTAAAATTCTCAGCAAATGTATTGGCAGCTGTGTAGAACAATGAATATGTGTATAGCATTCTTGGGCCATTATCATTTTTGTTGGACATCGAAAACACTGTCCTAGTGTCTCGAGCAATGTAGTATGCCCATGCTCTCGTACCATCAATTAGGTAGCCCGTTCCTTGCAGGCAAGTTATGGCGTTGCCCACATGGAATTGGTCATAACCAAATTGACGAGCGAAGCGACTCGGCAGATATGGTTCAAGGAAGCATTCCTCTTCAAATCTGTATACTAGATGAGATGGTCTAATCGCCTTCAGCCAGTCAAAAGCTGCTCGGCCCAGTGGCTGCCTCCCCAGATCAACCATATTTGTCGCCATGAACTCGTAACCAGCTGGAAGAGCGAAGCTATAAAAGTTCCATCCCTTGCCAAGGTTGAGGGCACGTCTGCAGTCCTTCAGACTAACGTACACCCACTTGCTTCGGGAGAATCTACGCAGAAAGCTACCGCTAACTGCCCCCATGTTGGGGTTCATCAGAGATGGATGATGCAGAAGCAACCACTCGAACAGATAGGTGTAGGGCAACTCCAATCTTGGGAAGTTCCCTTTCTCAGCCTTCCACTTGATCATTAAATCGACATATAGACGAAGACCTGCATTTATTCTACAGGTCATCGCTGATAACAAATCCATCCGGTAGCCGAAGACTAACCGGACGGCAGCGAAGAGTACGCCGCGGTGGAAGCGGTCCACGGCGCTTGCCTCAGGTACAACAAATCGGCGGAGCCAGTATGTCAAAAATCCCACCAGCTGAGCTTCTTTAGACATGGACCTGTAGGCCATTCTTATAAAGCTTTCAACAAAATCTCCGGGCTTGAGCGGAGGATATTGGTGTTCATCAGTAACTTTAATATCCATCCTCTTATTCTCTTCCATCAGCTTTATCACTTCACTGTTGCTGAGAGGTTGAAAGAAGGTTGGATTGCAAGAGTCATGATCTTTGGTCTTCTTCTCCACGATATGGTTAAGAAAAAAATAAGGTAACCATTTGGAGGAATAACATGTGCTGGAAGAGCCGCTCTGGTAATACAAGGAGTATATATTATAATGGCACAGTAGTTCATCAAAAACTGCTACCATTTCTGGATTTTTCTGACGCAGTCTCTCTAACTCGTCGTTGGTGGGAACATACTATTCATAAGTGGAATCTCCATTTGGTAGGCATGAGATATACTTCATCTCATGAAGCGCTAATCCCATCTCCCCGTAGGGCGTCATGAACGTCCCTGTCCTATAGTTATACCTCTCTGCCAGGGCTAGAAACAGATGAGGGTTTGGGTGAAAGCCACATACGGTAGCATATATCGTATTATAAAGATCGATCTCTTTAAGTTGATCTTCAAATTGAGCCAATGCCCAGTTGGCTATACAATTCCATCTCCTGTTCTCCGGGTTCACCAATGTAACACCCAGTTTCTAAAATGAGGGTAATTTTGAAATTTTGTATTTTAATTTACTTAATTATGATATTTAAATGATAATATAATTTTTGGTGATTTTAATCATTTAAAACTATTTTAAGTTATGGCTTATGATTTTGGTGTTTGACTAGTGTAACCTTAGAGCCTAGCCATATGATTAGAATGTTTAACTAGTACATTTTAGCCTAGAGGGTATTTTGGGCATTTTAGGATTTATTGAATTTATTATGATTTATGGGAATTTGTGTGATTTTAATATTAATTAAATATTGCTAAGTGTTGTGTTAGTCATGACTAGTTGAGACTTGTAGACTAACCTAGAACTAACTCTAGTTGGTGACCCTAGTCTAACTCTAGTTAACCTACTTTTAGTCATTGGAAATTAGTTTTAAGGTAGGAAGTATTACTTAAGAGAAGTTAGTTCATGACTTATGGTTTAAGTCAATGACTTATGACTTAGCAATTTAAAGCCTAGTGTTTAAGCCATAGGCCCATGACTTAGGCCCAAAACCAAATTAAACCCACCCATGGCAGCCAACCTAGGGATTCCCACCCCTATTTAATGCCTCTTTCATTTAGGGTTAGCCTCTATTGGAAATAGATCTCAAGTTTTGGAAGAGGTAAATCCCCAACCTTAGAAATTCCTAATTAATTCATTTTAGCTCCTTTTTAGTCCTAGTCTTTTGTAATAGGATCTAATTTATGTTTATATACTGATTTTGGAGGAGCACATCAGTTTGTATGCAATTTGGAGATTTGGAGTTGCCATTTGGAATCCCCTCTTTGAAGCTTTTCTTGAGTTTTGATACTCAATAGGTAAATCATCTAAACTCATAGTTTTTTCTGATTTCTTTGCATATAAGGTTAGGTTTTAGGGTTTTCTAGCTGTCCCCAAAATTTGGGCACAATTCGTGTCCATTTCGTGTCCATATCGGATACGTATCATAGTGATACACTAGGTGTTTGTAGAAATACCACATAGGAATTTATTTTCATATTTTTGAAATGTAATTATATGGATTTGTAGATCTTGATGTGTACATTAATGTTTGTGAAGGTGTCCTAGTGTTTTAGTGTCCTATTGTGTCAGAAATTTGGGTTGGACACGCCGTGCACACACGTATACTGTCTCCTGCACCTCGGGCTCATTTTCTCTCGACACAGGACACTTTGTGTCCTGATTTTTGGCGTGAGCCTAGGGGCAACGACTTTCATCGTGCTTCCAAAATTTGGGAGCACCTCGTGGAGTGTGCGTGGCGCAATCGTCCCCGTACTGGCCGTGCACTGTCGCGCACAGGCGACTGTGCACGCGCACAGGCGCTGCTGACACGGGGTTCGTGTCATGTTTGTGTGTCATGAGGACACAATACAGGCTGACATAGACCCAGCCCTACCCTAGGCGAACCTAGGTGCACACCCACATGTCGTGTCGTGTCGTGTGTCGCATGTTATACGCACGTGCACGCGTGCACGATGATTATTTGTGCACTGTTTGGTTCTGTGTTCGTATTGTATTCTAGACACGATTCGTGTCCAATTCCTGGACACGAGGACACCCTCATACACCCTCACATGCTTGTCATCAAGTACCAATCATTGGGTTATCATTTTGTTGTGTTTTCGAATTCGAAAAATCGAATTCCCCTTGTTAGCTGATACCATATGTACTGCTCTCCATTTCAAACTTTTAATTCCTGTCACAGCTAATCTCGAATGTTTTGTTTTTGCTATGTATACTCATATGCATGTATATTAGTCCCTGTTGAGTTGATTTTCAAGATTAGTTTTAGTTGTGGTCGAGAGTGTTGGAATTCGAACACTGGATTGGACAAATGTGGACTGATACCCTGAACTGAAATTGATTTTCTGTTTTAATTGTTTTTATTAACTGTTAGATGCTTCTAATTAAAGGAATTAGTTCACCTACATAACTAATGAGTGATTGATACGTCACTTTGATTTGTGCTAAGGCTAATGGGTATTCGAAATCGATTTTGATATGATAACTGTCAATGGTTTTCCATAAAACCTGAGTAAAAACCTGAAATTCACATATTGTAACTTGAGCTATTTGCTTTTAATGAGATAACTGAGATCAAGTTGTGATGAAACTAGGATTTCTTAAAAACTGAAAACTGCATTTGGTTATTATGTTTGATACATGTAAACTGATTTTTCCCTGTTTCCTGAGATTACATCAATGTTCACTCTTTCCACTCACTTCACCCACATTGCCACCACACACACTCTTCCCATCATCCACACTAGCACACACATAGGATTGATTTTGGGACTGAACTAGGTTTGGTCACTGTTTTGATCACAATGTTTAGATAGTAACTGTTTTCACTGTTTTTTTTCCTGTTTACTGAGATTGGTTGTTTTCCTGAGACACTAAGACACAACCTACATGACACTGATTACAACCTGAGAATTGTCCCTGTGAACTATCAGTTAACTGAGTTTAACTTGAAACAGAAAACTGATATGTGTAGGAAAACTGTTGAGTATTCAAATAAAAAACCTGAGTTTGATTCAACTTGCAAACTGAGACTCTAATTCCCTGAAAACCTGAGCCCTAGGTCCATTACACCAACCCATTCACTGCTGCCAAATAACAGCAGGACAGTCCCCTTAGAACACCATGTTGGCTGTCCTGTTTCCTGTCCAATAACCTATCATTAGTTGCCTAAGTAGCTGTCCTTAGCAGTCCCCAAACCCAAGTCCCTTACCAGCCCTTTACCAACCCCAATTCAGGCCTTAGCATGCCCCCAAAACACCACCAAAATCATCCCATTTCAGTCCAATGACAGCCCCCTTCACCTGTCCATAAACCAGCCTAACACATGCCCCTCCATAACATGCATATCAGTCCTATTAGCCTTCGAATTCAGTCTATGTTTCACCCACATTCCAGTCCCCATTAGCTCCCTAAATACCTGTCCTAATTTACCCCATGTAACAGCCCTCTCTTGTATTGTTCACCCACACACATGCCTAGTTTTCTAAATGACACACACGCATCTATGTTACCCCTTAACCCCCTCTCTATTTCTCTATGTATAAATACATGTAAATATATATGTATGTATGCTATATGAATGTATGTAAATATATATATATATATTGATATTAATATTGATATTGATATTTGATATTAATATTGATATTGATATATGATATTGATATATTAATATTGATATATGAAAATAATATATTGATATATGATATTGATATATTGATATTGATATTGATATTGATATATTGATATTGATATTGATATATGATATTGATATATGATATTGATATTGATATTGATATATAGTTTGGCATAGGCTTGGTATAGGCTAGACTTGGTTGAGTCTAGATTGGACTAGATAGACTAGTTTAGACTTGATGAGCCTAGATTAACTTGTTTAGACCTAGTTGGCTAGTTTAACCTCGTTTGACCTAGTTTGACTTAATTAGACTAGAATTGACCTAGTTTGACTATTAGGGTTGACTGGAGTTGACCAAAGGTTGACTTTAGCCTAGATTGACCCCAAACTTCATGTAGTTATATTGTAGCAGTCTTTTTCCTTATTTTAGACTTGTTGTGACTTGTACTGTTCTATAGGAGACAGCCACCACTCCTCGGACAGTATATTCTCTTCGGACATTCAGGATACCAGGTGAGTACATTCTCTGATCATTTCATATCATGTTTAGAATTATTTTCCTACTTTAAATTACTTTACTTGATACTGTCACGTTGGTCACACGGATTGGTACTATATGGATCTTTTCATGAGATGTTATTCCCCTCGGGAGCATCGGATACTGCATGTTTTGTGCATTTCACGAATCATCACGTATCTCTATGCTTCCTCTGATTCACGAACCGCTTGTGACACATGTACTCTCATGTTCACAAAGCCATCATGAATCACCTTCACGTATCACTCATTTTATGAGCCATATGAAGTTTCACGAACCTTAACATAACTTGAACAGATCTTTGTGTATCGATTGGGGATGGGGGAGTGGAAATAGACATGTGAATATTACCCAACTAGCTGTAGTCATGAACCACTCTCTTAGCTGTAGTCATGAACCTCCTATGCCATTCACATGTTTATATTTTACTCTGACTCACTAGTCACTATTAGTTCCCTATGTATAGTAGATATTTCTATTACAACTTTCTCTCTGTTTACATACTGTATTCTTCAGTTTATGTATCTTACTTTACTGCATGATTATATTTTCTAACCTGCTATGATCTGTTGAGATGTACTGTACTCGCTCCTGTCCTGACTGGACCTGTTGAAAATATTACAGAGGATGAGGAGGAGGCCCTATGTACCACCTATTACGGAGCATGCTTAGACGACACCTGCGACCTGGTTCCTCTGGAGGATCCAGCTGCAGTACAGGATGCTACTCCCAGAGTCTAGGCTAAATAGCTAGGCTTTAGTTTTCTTTCAGCTTTGTTATTTGATTTTCAGTTGTTCTTCTGAGATGTTGTTATATTTAGAGACTTGTATTGAGCTGGATGTTCTTGAGTTGTTATCTTAGACACTTAGATTTTCTCCCTCTTATTTGTATTACATTGTGCTTTTGATCTCTCTATCTACCTTTACTATTCTGTATCTACCTTAGATGTGATTGAGACTGTTCTGTTATGTCACCTCCATTAGGAGTGTATATACTGTACAGGTACCTTTATATTGTTAGATGATTAACCTAGGACAGCGTTCTACCGCCGACACTGCGGCGTAGGCTGGGCGTAGTTACGTTCTCGTACCCTCACAGTGGGTGCAGGTCGTGACAACCAAACCGGTCAGCCGGATGTCTTGATCCGGATATCTATCCTCCGCCTTTGCGTATTCATTAGCAAAAATCGGTGTCCTTACCGGTAGCAACAAAGACGAGTTCTCAGGGGGGATACAACCTGGCTTTAACCCTCTTAGTAAAGTGATGTGTCGTTCAGAAGAACTATAGAACATGTCCCTATTGTTCGGGCCTTTCTTGACACAGATTTTTCCTGTCCGTGCATGTTGAAGGGGAGTAATGTCCCAGTCCATCCTCCTATGATGGCTTGCATGAGCATATCGTGCTAGAGGAAGGCATCTAGCTATGTCTGGTTACTAGATCAGTTTCTCCTTCCTTTGGAAAGTTCTCAACTCAACTCGGGGTCTTGGTTGAGAACTTTTATCAATGGCGTCGCCGAAGAGGAACATAGGCTTCTTGTGGGTGACAGCGTCAGCAGATTGCAAGGGCTGTCCATTTATCAGACTTAGCAAAGTTTCATTATCCTAATTTATCAGGATAGCTTAGCGAGAGGATGGAAGGGCATATTGTGGGAAGAGTACATGGGATAAATCTTCTTTGTATTCTGGCTCAGCTAAAGTTCCTGTGAAGATTTCATAATTCGGGTCCTCTCTGGTATCAACTGCATCAAACAGAAAAATCATAATTTAGTACATGTTAAGTCAGAGATTCTGTCATCAAATTGCACAAACATCAGATTGTGCAAACATCAGATAGCACAAACATCAGATTGCACAAGCATCAGATTGTGCTGATAAAGCTTGCGCAAGCATCAGATTGTGCTGACAATCTTGCGCAAATCAGCCGATTGCGCTAACTTTTGCCAGCGCAATTCAACCGATTGCGCGAGAAGATATTCTTCATAAAAATGAAGAATAATGGGTTCGTGCAACCAAAACCCTAAATAGGGTGGCGCAGTATGATCTCATCTCTAAAAAGAGATAGATTTTAAGATTCAGTAAAGTCGAATAAACCCTAAAAAGCATTTTCGATCGGGTTATCTATCTTGCAAAGCAGGGTGCGCAGCTTCGTGTCGGGAAGGACGTGGCGCAACGCGAGTCGAAGACTCGGCGGGGGCCTTGCCCTTGTTGGCGGTAGAGGAGCGCTTGGGGGCCATGAAGTCGACGGAGAAGAAAGAGTTAAGTCGGAGTAGGCTCAGGGATCTCTCTCTCTCAAAGCACAAAAAAACAAGTAAAGAATAATATGAAGGACGAAGGGAACTATTTATAGTTTTTCAAGAGCAACGGCCGCCTCAGATTGCGTCGATTAAATAGGAGTGATCCCTCCGATTGCGCAGACAGCATCATCACGTGCGCAACTTGATTGAAAATTCAAAATTCAAAGTATTTCGATACTTTGAATAAATTCAACTTTCAAAAACTTTGAAGGGGGTCTTGTAGGTCCTAAAAAATCAAGTTGCACCCATCAACAAATTCATGAAAATCAACAAATACATCATTCAATTGAACTGCGCAGAAGACATATTACGCATCATATCGATTGCGCAGACTGGACTGCGCACACTTTCAAGTACGCAAGCTGACGTGGCCATGTCATCATTACCTGACACAATCAAATCTTCTGACAACTGACAGCACAAAGAACGAGGAGACTGTTCGTTTATTGTGCCGCACAGCGCTCGAGGACAGCTGTACATGCAGTACAATCTGCCAGACTGTCTGTTACGCAATCTATCCCAGCGTAATTTGAAGTCAGCGCAATTCATGTGGCGTACTTCATCATGACAAGTGACAAATGTACACGTGGCATTCATGCCATCAATTGCTCGCTATGTGGCAATCATCTGCACACGATCATGCGCATTTCAATCAAATGATGCCATGTGTCCAAGACAGTTGGCCCACGACCAGACAACCGCCTGTGCAGTCTGATGCTGCGCAATCTAATGCCTGCGCAATCCAACTTGCGCCATTCAGAATAACTACAAGTTAGTTATTTCCAGAACTCTATAAATAGAGTTTCAAGTCTTCATTCAAGGGGATCAGACATAAAAGTTCAGAAATATCAGAGAGTTCAGGAGTTCTTGCCCAAGTGCTGCTGCATTCTTCCGAGGCTTTTGCCTTCAACTTCAGAGGCTATCGTCTTTAAAGTTCACATCGTCCAAGAGATAAAGCAATCGTCTTCTAAATTGGATTCCTACAGTTGTACTTTTCCAGAATTCTTGTAATGTCTTTACAAAGTTTGTGAAATAAAGTTCATACTTTTGTTTTTGCAAACAGTGGCGTGGGTATTCATCTAGGGTTTTGGTTTTTTTCGAACTCCCCCCCCCCCGATCTCTCTGTGTGTATATATTTATACATTTTTTTTTTCTTTCTTCAAACAAAGGGTCGGTTGTGTAACCGGTTGATGTGGGTTGAGGCTTGGGCCCGGGGAGGCTATGGGCCTGGGCTGGGCCTGCCATTGTTTCTCTTATTCTTTTTCTCTTTCTTTTTCTATTTCCTTTTTCTTTCTTTCATATATAAATCTATATATACCTATATACATCTATGTATATATATATTCCTATATTATTCATATAACCATATATACACAAAAATCTTATCATATATCTAAAATGACCTATACATATTTATGCATATACACACACATCCGTATATATTTATATATATGTATATATATTTATATTACTTACACCTATACACTTATACATAATATATATTTATATATATACGTACACTTACATAAATACTATAAGTACAAATACGAGAATTAAATATTAAGTAATATCCATATTGAAATCCAATTCCTAATTTATATATCAAAATTCACATGAATAAAATACAGTGACATTATATATATATATATATATATATATATATATATATATATATATATATATATATATATATATATATATAAGCCTAATTCCATATATTATAATTACCCTTCTATACATATACATATATACAAGTATATATAACCTAGTTAATTCCCATAAAATCCAAAATATTTATTAAAGAACTTTATTTACTATATTATCCACTAAAATACTATTTTAATAGCAAGCACAATAATATGTATGTATATATATATATATATATATATATATATATATATATATATATATATCGATTCCAAATTGCTTCCTAAATCACCAAAGTAAAAAATGCCAATACAACGTACCTCTATATGGTCGCCTCTACACGTATTATTCGACTACGAGGGCTTGGACTTGGTCCGGGTCCGGTCTGGACTAGTTTGGTACCACCGGGTCACTTAAACAGTCAAATAATAATAATAAATAATTAAACTATATATAATGGTCATGTCACAACTTGGCCTGGTTTTCCTAGTTAGGACATCACTATGGCTCGGCCTCCCCTACCAGGGCTAATACACTAGTCAAGGCACGCCACTGCACTATTCGTGCCACGATTCCTAGTCGCCTTGTACTCTAAAAGTCATCTATGGCTAAAGTCATCTATCGTAATAATTAACGAATTAATTATTTATAAAAATAATAAAATCACCATTTAAATCAAATAAATAAAATAAAAAATATTTCAAAATTTTGGGAAGGGGAGCTACAGCAGTAAAACCTGGACCGTAGGATACGATCCAATGGTATAAAATACCCTGAAATCAGCCTCAGCCCGTCGACACAGAGTTCGGCCAGAACTCTGTAAGGCAGAGTTCGGCCCGAACTCTGCCTCCCATGTTCCAGATTGTACTATGGCAGCTCCCGAGCTTCTTCTTCGTCTCCGAATGGCCTCGTCATCTTCCCGAACTTTTCTGACACACAGACGGCACTCGTCGCACTCTGGGGTCTTCTCCACGTAGGTTGGGAACCCCACCCACTCCAACATAAGTATATTTGGAGACCCTTTTCAGTCATGATGTAGAGGATCCTTGGAACAATGAACGCATGATGTAGAGGTTCCTTGGAGCCATGAACTCCATATCGAGCATGTCCTTCTCCTTGATTACTTGCGCGACCTGCAGACCCATAAAACATCAACTAAACCCCCCTTCCCGCTACGAAGAACGCAAGCGAGAACGTTATTGCCAACTTTGATCAGTCGTTAGCGCAAACTTAATATTTATACTTAAAGAATGCTATGCCTTTTCATGGCCGACTTTTAAAAACTAACATATACAAACTTCAACACTCAAATTGGTCATATATGTTGTTTTAGCAAAAACCAACTTCCTTCGTATACACTTTAGTCCCTCGGTTGTGATGTCAGTGAGTTGTGCATATATATTACTTTACTCATATTTGTTTTTTATAAGTATGACATGGGTAGCTCCATTTAAAATGAAACCCATATATAATATAAAGAATTTAAACTAAAAGTAAATTTTAAAAAATAATACAAGCAATAATTGAACCTAGGATTCCTCTTTGCTTCTTATAAGTATGATGTGGGTAGCTCCGTGCAAGGCCGGCCCTGAGTTCATGAGAGCCCTAGGCAAAATTTTAAAATAGAGCCCATATATAATATTAAAAAATTGAACTAAAAATAAATTTTACAAAATAATACAACCAAGAATTGAACCTAGGAGCTATAGTGTGTAAGTTTAACATATTAACATTACGCAACATTTGTTTTGTGATTGAGGAGGGTCATGTTACATATTAGTTCATTTTTGATACAAGATTATATATATATATATATATATATATATATATATATATATATATATATATATATATATATATATATATTTTATTTTTTTTTTATTTTTATTTTTTTTTGGGCCCCTAAATTCTATGGGGTCCTGGGCGGTCACCCTGGCAGCCCTGGGCTAAGGCCGGCCTTGGCTCCGTGGGCCACACATGCACGTCGCCGCAGGTTTGATTCGGTCTAACGGGCGCAGGTTACGTGCCCACATCTGTGGGCGACCGAATGCCTATCCAATTTAAACTCTTCAGATTCGGATGGAGACCCTAAAACTTTTTGCTGCTCTTTGATCCTTGTCCAAATACATTGAACCACATTTTTTAATGTGTTTTCAGCCTTCAGTTACAAGTTTTATACCTATAAATACACCCTTTCATCTCCTCTCTTGACACAGAAAATTCTATGCAAAAATTCTCTCTCTCAAATTCTTGCTTTTACGAAACTCTTCTGTTCTTCTTCCTTGCTTTGGGCAGAGGTAAGTCAGCGTCGCTCTTTCCGAGTTGTGTACGATGAAGAGATACTGGTAGAACGGAGATTTTACCACTAGGAGCATTCGGACAAAGTCTGTATGTAGATCCGGATTAACTCTTAGGACAATGCTACGTGTGCGACTTCTCCGGAGGTTGATAATCTTTACAATTTTTGTTTGTTTTGTTTGCAGTTTTCAAAAGGAGAAAAGACAATTATTTCCAACAATATAACAGTAAAAAAAAAATTTTCATAAATTGATATAAGAGTTGAAGAAATTCAGCAACTGCAAATAGCCAAGGGCAAAGTATGCAAATTGATAATGAATTGACTAATTAATATTATCATCTTAATGTTGCATAACCCACAAAGACGCCAAATGTTCCTGTACATATGCCCATCTTTCTTTTGCAATAAAGAGCTGGGCACGTCTCTAACAATTACTTTAACATGTTGTTGTAGTTGGGTGGGATTTCAAATCTACGTGGAGGAGATTTCGGAGTGTGACGAGCGTCATTTATGTGTCAAAAAAATTCGGGGAGTCCGACGAGGGTCATTCGTATGTTGGAGAAACTCAGGAAGCTGAAGACATGACTTCTGTCAATGACAGACCGAATTGACCGAATTCGGTTCGAATTTTGTAAAATTCCAACAGAACTTCCTGGCCTTGGCTGACTAATTATGTCCGATTTCGGTCAGGCCGAACCGAATTCGGCTTTCGATTTTGTCAAACTGAACCCGATTTAATTGGATGTTTTATATACACCATTAGATCCTATCAAACAGTCTAGATTTGCTGCGAAATTGAGGAGAATGTTTTTTTTTTCCTAACCCTAATCCATAAACTAATTGAGATTTAGCAACTTTTGGAGAGAGAAAGCGAGATTGGTGGCTACTTCGAATGAGAGATTTTTAGGATAATTTCTTTCATTATCTTTGGTTCTTCCGTAGTCTGTAATCTGTTTTCAACGTACAAGTAGTTGTGCTGATCTGGTTAGATCGGTAAGAAGTTTGTAAGGAGTGTGTATCTTCTTATTTTATTAGTGAGGCTTTTTATGGTTGGATTTCGATCGTCCCATGATTTTTTCTGCAATGATTTTCCACGTCAATAATTTGTTGTGTTTGTGTTTTGGCGTTTGTGTGATTTTGACAATTTAGTTTACTGAGTCTTTCTTCAATTCTTTCAGAGTACTCTTTTTGGTTTGGTTTAGGGGAATAGTTTTTGGGTCCGTTTCCACTAGAGTGTATCAAAGGTTGGTGGTTCTGTTGATGCTAACAGACTAGTATCAAAGCCAAGTTGATTCGTTCTGCTGATTACCAACACATGTGATGCAAAATATCTTTATTACTGCAAACATAAGACTATATTTCCAAATGGTTATGAGCATGAGAAACAAATGAAGCACGAAGAATATATACCCTCCGAGTGCCTCAATGATAGTGGTCAATATCATATGCTTCCAACTTGTAAATTTCACTTGGAAAAGAATAACAAATAGTCTTGAGGCTTAAATTAGTTCATCACACGATCCAACATAAGAGAAGGACAGTTATACATCAATGTATTATTTTTTATATATTTTTTGAGGAAAAGAACATTAATAGTTCATAGAGTTACATAAGCCATGTCTTGAAGGACATGAGCTGATATACAATTCGGAATGTCTTCATATAAGAAAATAAAATTTGATTGATTATGGAGTAGAGCATTGGATGCCAGGTTGTGTGCACACTGATTTGCACTCCAATGGACATAAGAGAAGGACATATTGATTGCAATTTTTGTAGCTTTCCTTGCATCTTTGATAGTGTGACGAGATCGCCATAGAGTAGTTGTCCCAGGAGTGTTGATCGAGTCGATCAATGGTTTGCAGTCGCCTTAAATGGTGATATGACTGAGATTTTCACTGTTGCACAGGTCCATAGCTAAGCGGATGCCCATAGCTCAGCTTCTATAGGAGCACCTCCTTCTTCATACTTTGAAAGAGCAGTCTTGAAATGTCCATCCGCATCTCGAAGAATGGCTACAGCAGCCATCATGCCATCCAAGTATGTCCCATCGAAGTTGATCTTACATCTATTTGCTTGAGGTGGAGTCCAATGAATCATTTGTTGAGTCCTAACGAGAGGGGTGCCAACGTTGGTACCTCCATTATTGTAAGCTTCATATTTTTCCTTTAAGCCGGTGGCTTCTTCAAAGATACTTCTGCTATTGATTGGTTGTTGCTCAAATATTGCTTTATTTCTAGACTTCCATATGATTCACATTTGATAGAAGCAGTGTGTCACCTTGTCACGATCTTCTTCCTTCAGCAGTTCAGTGATGAATAATGGAGCTGTAGTAGCATCCTGGATTTGATTTGCGATCGACGATTTTTCTAGCCATGATGCACCTGTAATAGGACAATGTAGAATGAGATGATCAAGAGTTTCAATATGTACCTTGCCGAGGGAACATGTAACATCTATGTGTCTGATACGCCGATGGGTATTATTGTTGGTAGGTAGGGAATTAGTAATTGCTCTCCAAACAAATAATACCACCTTTGGGCATATGTGATTGAGAGACCAAAGTTTTACCAAAGTTTTCTCCATTCCTTGAATTCATATCCATTGATGTTGCTCTGTTCTTTGGTGGTTTTGGCATGGATGACCCGATAAGCTGATTTAGTAGTTAATACTCCATCAGTAGTGTGTTTCCATATCAACTGATCAATCATGCAATTAGCAGATAAATGAATCTTCAGGATAGTTGTTGCTTCTAAAGGGGGAAAGAGGATGTGAATAAGGTTTTCCTTCCATCTGAGTGTATCCCTATTAATGAGATCACTCACTTTTTCAGCCCACCTGTTAGAAAAATAATATCCAATTACTTTCAAATCTGGTAAAGAGGGCACACAAGGATCAAGTCATATGTTGATTCGAGATCCATCACCAACAGACCAAACCACATTGTCAAAAAGAAAATCTTTGCTACAAAATATGCTAGACCATATGCATGAAGAAGCAGGGGAAGGGACCGCAGACCAAAAGGAGGTTGAGTGGAGATATTTGTTCTTAAGCAGAGTTGTCCAAACTGAACTGGAGTCAGTAATAAATCTCCAGGTGAGTTTAAGCAATAGGGATAGATTTGTAATATAAGGATCCCTTATACCCAACCTACCTTGATACTTTGGTTTGGTTGAGCTTCTAGCGCAGGAGGCTAAGCATTCTGCTAGACATCCCGGCCTGGAGCCCCGTTCGCCTTTACTAAATTCGACCATGCGCTATAATGAATCTTCTTCTTGTCAGATGAATCCCACCAAAAGTTGCTCTGAAGCTTGGTCAGATTCTTAGTGACCTTCTTAGGTATGTGATAGGAAGATAGATAGAGAAGCAAGGGTATATTTGATGAGTACAGTTGGACCAGCATGAGACAAACACTTTCCTTTCCATCCTTGGAGTTTGAATGTGCTAGCATTAAGGATGGTAGAAAAAGTGCTAGCTCTGTTTTTTGATTGGAGTAGGTGATGACCAAGATATTTTTCAGTAGTATTCATAAGTTTAACTCCTAGAAGGTGAAGGTAAAGTTGACGCATAATGCAGTCTATTTTCGTAGAGAATAAAATAGAGGATTTGTCAAAGTTGATACGTTGCCCATACCAACAGTCGAATGTTTGGATAATTATCTTTAACTAATTGATATTGTGAAAATAACATTTTCCAAAGATTAAGAGATCATCAGCAAAGGCAAGATGGAAGTATGTTATAGGAGAATGATTAAGTTTGACACTTTCGTAGAACATATTCTTGTCCATGATAATAATGAGAGCTGATAGAATTTTCATACACATGATAAACAAATAGGGTGAAAGGGGATACCCTTGACGGATACCCCGACTAGGAATGAATGTTTTAGAAGGTTCTCCATTGACGAGAATAGCAAAAGAAGTGGTTGACACACACTGCATGATGAGATTGTGTGATTTATGAATGATACCAAATCCAGACAGTGCTTGACTGATAATCCTCCATCCTAACCTGTCATAGGCCTTGGACATGTCGACTTTTAGTGCAAAGGAACTGTTATGGGTGCCGAATTGGAAATTGAATGAAGGAGCTCTTGAGCTATTACAACATTGCCTCCAATGTATCTTCCAGGAACAAAAGCATTATGGTTGGAACTGATCAGTTTGTTCAAGATTTATAGGGCGAAAGTCTACTGGTTTGGAAGGGTCGTGAGTCTTGGTTATAAGAGCTATATGAGTGTGGTTAAGAAGAGGAGGCATCACACCGGAAATGAAGAAATTCTGAATAAGAAGGGTTACCTCAGGTCAAATAAAATTCCACCTTTGGTAGAAGAAGGCAGGATATCCATCTGGTCCAGGAGACTTGTATGGACTCATGTTCTTAACGGTATATCTGATTTCATCTTCTTTAGGAATCGAACAAAGTGATTCATTTTCCTCATCAGAGATTCAAGAGAGTTCAGCTAGGATGTGTTCGGGAACATGTTGAGTATCTGATACCTGGAATAAGGTACTAAAATGAGCAACAAAGATATCAACAATGTCTTTATGCTCTGTGGCTTGTGCTTCATTATCTTTAGTAATACTATGGGTGGTTTTCTGTCTTTTCTGGTTGTAGCTGACAAATGGTAGAATCGAGTGTTTTTATCTCCTTTCAACCGGGAAACACTAGACTGTTGTTTCCAATATAGCTCCTTTTGAAGGTGAAGTTTATTAAGAATGATTTGAGTACTTCTTTCCTCTAGGTATCCTGCCTCTGTTGGATGTCGATTTTGGATATGCGGAAGTCTAAGTGTCCGTTTAGATAGGCTTCTAAAATTTTGTTTTGAAAATAATTTTTAGAGAAAATATTATAAAATTATTTTCTGAAATTATTTTCTGGGTATACAGATTGTGACTTTGTGTTTGGTTACTTCCATCTCAAACATGGTTTTAAGATAAAATACTTTCATATTTTATTTGGTAAAATATTTTTTAATAAAATTTTATAACCGTGTCCAATCTCCAACTGTATCCAATTTTCAACCGTGTATACGGCTTTTTATGTCCAATCTCCAACCATGTCCACAGCTATCTTCTCATGCTCCGGCACCAGCTCCTCCGTATACTCCACGTCCAGAAATTGATCCACGTCTGCGAAGAAGTTGAGATTCGGGTCCTCCGTCAGCCCCTTCCATGTATTCATGTGCGCATTCGTGCCCACCTCAAAGTCGATGGTGCCTGCTGCCGAGGGCCTGGAGGATGTGAAGAGCTGGTAGAGGAAGGGGAGGGCGGGGAGGAGATCGTGTCGGCGCGCGATCGTGTCAGGGGCGTGGACATCGATGTCGCAAGCGACATAGAGGGAGACGACGACAGTCTTGGACGTGACGACAGTCGGGGCTTGCTTGCATAATTCGCAGATCCATAGCCGTCCGTGACGGTGGCAAGGAGGATGGGCTCATGAGTGGTGCAGAGGTAAGCGACATTGTAGGCACAGTAGATCCACGAGATGCGAAGAACCGAGAGAGAGGGGGTCCCACCAGTTTTGGGAAAAAAAGGTGATGGAAAAGAGGTTTTTTTTTTCTCAAAACAACTTTTAAAGCGTACGTCTCCTTCTTCTTCTTTTTTGTTTTTTTGAAAACAAGTTTTGGGAGTTGGGCTGTCAAACGTTATTTTTGTGGGGTTTTCAGTTCAAACTGAAAACAGAGATAAATAGTTAATAATCAAACAGATGCTAAGGGTCCGTTTGATATGTTTTTTTTTTTTTTTCCTTCCGAAAACAGTTTTCTGAAAGTAACTTATAAAGTTGTTTTTTGAGTATAAAGATTATGCATTTTCGTTTGGATACTTTTATATAGAAAATGGTTTTCTAAAACAAAAAATTTAAATTTTGTTTGGTAAAACATTTTTTATAAAATAAATTTTTTAATGTATCATGTGTCACATATCTTGTGTCCTGAATCTGTGTCATAAATTTCTGTATCCGCCACCGATCGTCCCGAGCCCCTCACCTCTGCCATGACTACCCAGAAGCCACCCGACCACCTCCCCTGCTCTCCCAGTGGCCAGCCTTCCGCCGCACCTACGTCCAACTCCGACAACTAGCCAACACCACCACCTCACCCGTCACCTCACCCCGACCCCAAATCCTTTTCGGCCATTTCTGGCTACCGCCACCGAGCCATCACCACCATCACTATCATCACCATCATCACCTAAACATTGAACAACGGAGGGTCGAGTCACCACCACCGGTCACCTAAACCACCATCACCTAACCATTTTTGGCCACCGCCACCATCCTCGACGGTAGAGAGCGGACGGAGGTGGGTGTGTTTGATCTGGAGAATGGAGGGTCGAGCTGCCGCCACTCGTAGGCGAAGGCCATCGACGAAGGCTGCGGCAGCGGTAGCGGCGAGGAAGGACTCGAGGGAGGTGATTCCTCTGGAGAGCTTTTGCTCTGCTTTGGAGGAAACAATTGAGGAAGAGAGAGAAAGTTGGGGGGGGGGGGGGGGGTGGGCGCACAAACATTGAAAAAAGTTTTGGAAAAACAGCTTTCAGCTATTTCCTCAAAAGTGAGTTTAAACAGTCCATTTCAAAATTTTCTTTTCTTCTGAAACCGTTTTCATAGTTGGGACTACCAAACACAAGTTTTGGAAGAAGAGATGTTTAAACTAAAAAAAAAAAGTTTACAAAACGCAACCAAACATGCCCTAAGCCTTTCCAGTACTTTCTACAGTACAGTACAACAATAAATTATTATTTTTAATTAGTATATGCCGAGTAAGAATATTATTAGCATATCCAAAGTTGGTTCAAAATTACCGGTGGTTGCTGCCAATGCAAGAGCGGCAGTGCTACAAAAGTGAGGTCGTCGGGGCCTCGGGGGTATGCGACAGTGCTGTGAAAGCAGAGGGAGTGCCGTGTGCGCGAGTAAGGATGGTGTCGGGGCAGTCAGTATTTGTATGTGTTTGGGAGATGAGAGAGAGAGAGAGAGAGAGAGACTCTGTGGTAAATTTAGGACCGGTTGTCCCCTTTTGGGAGTCCGACTCACAACTTTCAATAAATAGTCAAATACAGAATAGAAAAAAATGTTTTTTTTTCAAAATAAACAGACCGGGTCGGGTCCTTTTTTTAGAAACACAAACCGTCCCGTCCCGTCCCGTTAATATCACACCACTCGTCTCGACCTAGCCTATTTAAATTTGAGAATTTAGGAGCCGTCTTATTTTGATAATTTACGATTCATACCGAATCGAAAACCGCGTATCTAGGACCCACATGCCCGCCCCTAAATTTTGTACCGATACAAATCCAATCCATTAACATTTATTTGTCTCAAGATTAGGGGTGAACATTGGTTCGATTTGGTTCAAACCGAACCGATATTGAGAAAATCAAATAAACATAAAATTGTATGAAAACCGAAAAGCGAACCGTTTTTATGAAAACCAAACAAAACCGAACTGAATTAAAACATTTTGATTATCAGTCGGTTCGATTTCATGGACCAGTGGACTGGACCTTCACATTTTAGCAAATTGGGCCCATTTAAACAACAAATCTTAAAAACAAATTCTCAAATAACTTTGACATAATTCTCAAATAGCAAATTGGGTTGGGCCTTAAAACACACACACACACACACACACACACACACACACACACACACACACATATATATATATATATATATATATATATATATATATATATATATATATATATATATTTTTATATAACATTAAATTACAGATATATATATGGGAGCGGATCAAAAGTCCCCCTTAGAAAACCCCCTAAAAACCCCCCTCACTCTCGGCCGTAATTTAATGTTTATATATATATATATATATATATATATATATATATATATATATATATATATATATATATATATATATGGGAGCAGATCAAAAGTTCCCCTTAGAAAATCCCCTAAAAATCCCCATCACTATATATATATATATATATATAAATATATATATATATATATATATATATATATATATATATATATATATATATATATATATATATATGGGAGCGGATCAAAAGTCCTCCTTAGAAAACCTCCTAAAAACTCCCCTCACTCTCGGCCATAATTTAATGTTAATATATATGGGAGCGGATCAAAAGCCCCCCTTAGAAAACCACCTAAAAAACTCCCTCACTCTCGGCCGTAATTTAATGTTAATATTAATATTAATGTTAATATTAATGTTAATATTAATATTAACATTAATATTAATATTAATATTAATGTTAATATTAATTTAATATTAATGTTAATATTAATTTTAATGTTAAGTTTAATGTTATTTTAGTATTTAATGTTAATATTAACATTAATATTAACATTAACATTAACATTAATATTAACATTAAATTACGGTCGAGATTGAAGGGGGGTTTTAGAAGATTTTCTAAGGGGGGCTTTTGATCCGCTTCCCCTCTCTCTCTCTCTCTCTCTCTCTCTCTCTCTCTCTCTCTCTATATATATATATATATATATATATATATATATATATATATATATATATATATATATATATAAAATATATATATATATATATATGTGTGTGTGTGTGTGTGTGTGTGTGTGTGTGTGTGTGTGTTCTTTTTTTTTTTTTTTTTTTTGCTTCCTATATATATATATATATATATATATATATATATATATATATATATATATATATATATATATATATATATATATATATATAATTTATATATATGCATATGTAATTTGTTCGGTTTCAAAATTCTAAACCCAGAAACTAAAAATCGAAAAATTAAATTCAAACTTGACGAATCATCTATTAAAACCGAACCGAACATCGATTCGTTTCGAATCGGTTTTCGGTTGAAAACCGAGAAGGGCTCACCCCTATTCAAGATAGATATGTCAATTGGGCCGGACCGACCCAGCCTGGCACAAGTTCGGCCTGAAAAATGAACCATGTGTCGGTCCGGTCCAAATAATCTTGGGCCCGGGCTGACCCATTCCAATATATCGGGACGTGTCGGATCTCATATATTGGCCCAAAAGAGAGGCCTAGTCCGAAGCCCAGGCCCAGCCCGGCACGCTGGCATATACTAAAACTTGGAACATCATTTATTTGGTAAATACTAAAACTTGATAGGTGTCGTAATGATTCTGCTATTAGATGTCGACGTTGGATTTGTACTCATTGCAAGTTTTTTTTTTTTTTTGGGTTCACATGCATCTGCAAGCATGTTCATGATAATGTGTTGATTCTGTGTATGAAGCATAGCTTCTTGTAGGTTTCACAGGAGAGATGAACTATAGTGCATTCAAATATAATAGGGATATTTTAGCAAATGATCTGATCTGCATAAGAACTAGCCAAGCAAAAACAAAATTTCTGGGATGCCAATGAAAAATAAAGAATTATGTGGAAATTTTCTTTTGTTCATATTGGATTTAACTAGGTTATCCTTTCTTTTCTTCCCCTTTCGTTTTAGTAGTTATCACATAGCATTAAGACCCCGTTTGATTCACTGTAATGTAACCAAATAAAAAAAATTATTTTTTCTATTTGATTATATTGCGATTACAATTATATTGCAGTACCAAACGAGGCCTATGTTTGTTTTGTCTTGTGTTTGGACGCATTAGTCAGGATTTGAAAGTCGAAAGAGTATCAATTTTAGTTGCCGTGATAGATAATAAGCAGAAAATTATTTATGGGGAATAATTTGACAAACCAGTTGGGAGTGGGACTAGGGTTTGGGATTGTTTATCATGGTTGTTTTTGCTTTGTCTTTTTCTTCTTTTGGAAGACAAAAAATATTTGATAAAAGCAGCTTATCAAACAAAATTGGATCTTCCAAATCTCCAAGCACGACCTGGCCCGGCTCGACCAGACCCGAAGCTCGCGCTACGGTGAGTCATGTGCCTGATTGGACTCAATTTTTTCATCGTTAGAACCGGCCCGACCCGGCCCGCTAAATTGCATGGGCCTAAGAGGCCCGGTCCAGACTCGGACCGGCCCACCCAGCTCTACTCAAGGTGCACTTCTAACTAGTACATAAAAGGAGCCAACTCAATTTTCTTTACTTCTATTCCTTTCCACCACCACCATCACCTCTAAAAAGAAAGAAAGGGCTCTTCTTCCTCTTCCTCCTCAATCGCCATGGCCGCCGATCCAAACCCTAACCCTAGATCCTCCGACCAGCCCGCGCAGAAGCCCCTCCCGAAGGACCCCAAGAAGAAGAAGGACGAGAAGAAGGAGGAAGATCTGGTGACCAATCGATTCCCTTGAAATTCTCGCCTCTCTTCCTCTTTTCAATGTACATATTCTGACTTTGGTCTTTGATTCCATCGTCGCAGTCCGATGAAGACTTGGCTCTCAAGCAGCAGCTGGAGCTCTACGTCGAGCGCGCGCAGGACTCCGATCCCGGCGTCCAGAAGCTCGCCCTCGAAAGCATGAGGTAGTAAAGAAGTAACTTTTTTTAGGGTTTCATGGGGTTTGTTTGTTTCGTGACGTCGATTTATTCGTTAGGCACGAGATTCGGACCTCGACGAGCTCGATGACGTCCGTTCCGAAGCCGCTGAAGTTCCTCCGTCCACATTACGGGGCCCTGAAGGCCTACTTCGAGACGATGGCAGAGACGGATTTGAAGGTACTTGGATTTCCTCGATTTTGATATGACAATGTTTGTTAATTTGGGCAGTCGCTGATTTCTAGTGTTGGTAATTTGACCTGCAGAAATACTTGGCGGATATACTTTCAGTACTGGCTTTGACCATGGCCGCGGAAGGGGAAAGGGTATGTAAACTTGCTATTTTTAGAATGTTGGTGCAATGTTTTAGTCCAATGATTGACCTTGTCAAATATTTCGATCCAAATACATTATTAGGTCATAACTTGGTGTTGCGTCTGGGTTGCCATGTCTGTGTTGTGTCTTATTCACGGCGGTGGAACTTGAGCTACTGATTTCCAAGTTTACGTAACCATCCTAGAATTCCAGCACATAAATTTGAGTAGATAGTTGGTGATGGATAGATGATCAACGGAGAATTATAGTGGAAATGTAGATGATCAATAACTAATCCTCGAAAGCCTAACCCCATATTGTCTTCTCTCTCGATCTGTAGTTCTTGCTGCCTCTCTCCTCTCCCTTAATTTGTTGGGGCTGTAGCCTCTCTCTCTGCTAAACCGACAATGGTCCACTTTGGCCACTCCTAGCTCCACTAGGTATACATCATATTAGAATTACTTTTCAATTATTTCGGATTTGTATTAGAAGATTTATATAGGACATTTAGATTAATAACATATAAATATTGCATATTTATTGATATTTGACATTTTAAGATGTCTTCGAGACCGGACAGTATAAACCAATCCGACATCTTAGACCCGACATTATGAAAACAATCCGACATCTGAGACCTGACATCATAAAAACAATCCGACAAGAATCTGACAGGAGACATCAACAACCTAGCATCCCCCAACGCTACAAGTCTATGTTGCACACGCCAAACTACTCAAGGCTATTAATTCTCTTCTTATTCTTTATTCTCAATCGACTCCATCTCCAACTTCTCTAACTTTTCAAAATATATTTATTTATTATCCATCTCTTACCGTATTTTTGCTCATCCATTTTCGTTTTCTCATTTTAGTTATGCTCATTTTTCTAGATATATTGTTTAAATGCCCAACATTTTGATCCATAAAACATGCTTGACCGTTAGTTGTCTTACATAATTTTCCAAAATATTCAAGGGTATGTTGTGATAACAATTCACTCTAGTAGCTCCATGCCAACATTCTTTATTAAATATTAATGTTATTAACAAGATCCTTTTCACTTCAATACATTTGATCATAAAGTACCAAAATTATCGTTCCTAGGCGTGTTTTGTTCATCAATATGGACTCCTTCATTTGTTTTTGGCTATTGGTTTAAGTTTCGATTCATATATTTGTTTTTGTTGTGCTAACTTTAAAATTTAGAACTTTTAGATTCCAAAGTTTTGTTATTAACATCCTTTTGACTTCAATAAATTTGATCATAGAATACCAAAATTATCGTTTCTAGGATCCTTTTGTTCATCAATATGGACTCCATTTGTTTTTGGCTATTGGTTGAAGTTTCCTTTCGTATACTTGTTTTTGTTGTGCTAACTTTAAAATGTTAACTTTTATATTGCAAAGTTTTTATCCACAATTGTATTTTTATACTCTTTACTTTACTCTTAACTAGCATTGTAACGCCAACAAACATCGTATACCATGGAACCTCATTCCAAATATGTTGAGTGATTTCATTCATAACTTGTACAAAGAGGTGACAATTTAATGCTAACTCTTGCTGGAAGCCTACAATGACATGGAATGGTGCAGTATCTCCTTCCAGTTGTTTGCATGGTAGTCGTAGCTTCATTGTGTATGTCCTTTATATCTGAATATAGCTAATGCAAACTAGTTTTTTTTCCCAAATCCCCAACATCATCTCCCAAATACATTGCTGTAAGCATTTTCTAAGACTTAGTTCCGTGTTGCGGCTACTTTTCAAGAAACAAAAGCAACTTTTGAAGTAGCCTTTCTTTTAGAAGGTCTCCGCAAAATGAACTAGCTTAACAAACAAATAAGCAGAAGCAACCCAAGTAACCTGTAACAGATCCAGTCTTAGTTAAGAAAAATCATATGTAGATCACTCCTCTCTAAATATTTCATTGATCTTCTAGGCAATAAATGAAACAATACTTGATCTCTTTAACGTAAAGTAAATTTATTTTTGAAACTCTAGCTTCTTTTCTTTTTGTTATTGTTATAGAGGACAAGCCCTTAACAGAGCCGAATGGAAGAGAGGATTCAAATAGCTGACCCCAAAAATTTGGGATAAAATTTGACATTTTTGTTTATTTACCGTCTCAAGAGTCGTCTCAAGAGTCTAAAACGTTCCATCTTACAACTTGTATATTTGATTTATTGACAATCAATACAACTTTGTATATCTTGGTTTCCATAATTCATATATTGTACTACTTGTCCATCCATCAGGCATTCTCTTAGTCTTTGGTTGAGCAAATTAATTGGCCACATTGACCTTTTTCTTCTAAACATTTATAAATATTAATAGGAATATCATCAGGTCCTACAACTTTTCTGTTTTCTCCATATCAAATATGAGTCTAACATGGAGAACACCGTTTTGGGGGTGTCAATGCTTCTTAGTCTAACATTGACACCCCCAAAAGGGTGTTCTCCATGTTAGACTCTAAGACTCATATTCAATATGACACTCCAAAATACACTAGGACACCAAATTTGGTGCTGTATACGTGTCACCATGTCCGTATCATGTCATGCTATATTGATATATTTGTGTCCTGTGCAACATAGCATATGCCAAACTAGCTTATCTATTTATATATTAATTTTCTAGTTTCTTACTAAACAATTTCTTAAAATAAATTCTCCATCTTTCCTTTGAATCGTTTATTGTATATATAATATAATATGGTATGGCATAATATACCTTTCTTTATGGAAAAGAAGAAAAACCATACTTGGGGCCCTTTCGAGTGCACAATTACTTTTGTTTTCACTTTTCACAACATGAGAAAGACACTCTAAAACAAACCTTGAGTTGTACTGAAACCTAACCATTCGTTGGTTTGACTTGACTAAGTGCTATTTCCTTCAGTGGGAGGTTGAGATTGGAAGGCGGTTGTCGCGAAGGGCTGACTTGTATTACAGGCTGAACATAACATCTTTATGCATCAATATCACATGTTATACGTAGCTGGTGTATTCAACGGCTATATAAGTCTACGATCCACACGGGAGAAGGCTCCATTGTTGTTCATATTATGCAAACCTTCTGGAGAAGGCTTGGCTGCATGAGCCACTTTTTGTTCCCTATGTCTCTGCTTAATGTGAACATTACCATCTTCTTTCCTGTTCATATTATCTTAAGAATAATGCATCTTTCGTTACTCTGAAATGGTCCAGATGTCCAGTAATGTCACTAGTCACAATCAAGGTTTACGATTTCAGAGAATGATCCAAGTGCAGTCTTTTCATTTGTTTCAAAAACTTTATTGGTTATATAAAAAGAAGACAATGTTATTTCAAAATAATAGAAAGAAAAGACAATGTTGCTAAAAGGTTTCACTAATAGTTCTCTTTCTAATTTGTGTCACTGATAACTAACTTGATGCATATTACTGCAACAACACCGCCCCCCCCCCCCCCCCCCCCCCCCCCCCCACCCCCCCCCCAAAAAAAAAAAAAAGAACATGAATAATATCTGTGAATATCTTGTTAAATATATAACCTTTTTATTTGATATCACATGGTCATGTAGCTTAAAGGTGTCTCTCTAATATTCATCTCTTGCTATTTTGTGTCCCTAATGCCTATCCTACCCTGATATTACTGCAATGTAATATTAGTTGTTCATTTTAGCATGAACAATGTCTGCGAATATCTTGTTATTTATAGAACCTTTTATTTGATTTCACAGTCATGTAGCTGCCATGTTTAATCATCCTACGACTTCTATGATTGTGTGTTTTTATTTTCCTTTCCTCCATAAGGAGCTCATTGTTCATTAGGGTTGATTCAGTTCTGTACATTCTACTGTCTCTTTCAATATGTGGAGTAAAACAAATAAGTTACTTTGTTTGAATCATATCCATATTTTGACAATGGTGTCCTGTTTAGACACCTGTACCATCCATGTTGAACTTGTATATTTCTTCCTTCCATCATATTCACCCCAAATATAATAGTTTCCCATGAATCTTTTCAGGAAAGTTTGAAGTATAGGTTGTTTGGTTCTGAGGGCGATATTGGTTCCTGGGGTCATGAATATGTACGGTAAGTTAACGGTTAACCCAACATAGCATGTGTTTGGTCACATATTTTAGTATCAATTTTACAGTTGATGGATATTTATTTGTAATGGTTTGTGGTTTAATTGTTTTATTTAACTTTGATGGATATTCCCTCCATATTCCTTCCTTCCACTTTTCCCTCCTACCAAACACACCCCAAGGAATATGTTACAATCCAGATGAAGTAATGGTTTGTGGTTTAATCGTTTTATTTAACTCTGTCTCAACCTTGTTTCTCTGTGCTAATATTCATATAATTGTAGCTGTTATCATGTTTTTCTTTTAGAGCTGCTTACTAGATATGTCCATCCGGAGACTAGCTCACATGTTCTGGTCCAGTAACTGACACAAGTAAACCTTAAGAGTTTTAAGCTTAATTCTGCAGCAGCATGTTAAAGAACACAGGGAGTGCGCAAAATCATAAATCCTTGGTTAAGCATAATACTACATATTTGTTCTATCTCACATGCTGGTTTTTGTATAATCAATCATCGACTCTGTGATTTCCTGTCGGACAGCAATGATTGGTAGGCATGTTTGTAGTTCATAGGCTCTGTAATTGGAGACCTAATATATACACTTAAGGGACTTACTCTCCTGTATCAGACAGGGCCTCTTAGATTATCATGATACTGGGTCTCTACTCTCTACTATTTGAGGCTAAAAAGGACCAGTTGGAGGACACTGGGATTTAATGTGCTTCCTGGTTTATGTTTCCATTGCTAAAGCTTATTAGTGTTCTAAAACAACAATTACAACAACAAAGCCTTTATACCGAATTTTTGGATTGACTGTTCAAATCCTTTTCTTCTACAAGTTCTGTTAAAGGCCAAAAGCAAGCAATTGCCCTTTTGAATATGGACGTTAAAGAAGAAGTTGATTTTGAAAGTAGTTCCTTATCTTTCAGGCCTTTTCTGTTGATATGCATATCCTCGTCTCTGCCTTAGTTGCACAGACGTCCCAGTCTGCTTCTTTTTCCTGGCAGAATGACAACCAAGGCTTGTAAATTTACGGCTCTGTTTGGATGCACTAAATTACTGAAATATTTTTAAGTGAAGTGAAATAACTCAGTATTTGAAAGATGAGTTTGAAGTAAAACTTTTCTATATAATACTTTTAGGGTTCACTTTTATACATAAGTAATTTAATGTTTATTTTGTTTCAGTCTTAAGCTCCCCTCCACTTAAAATTCACTAAGATTAGACTATATGTTTGGCTGTCCAAACAAGGGCAAGTAAAAAAAAATGATTGTATATCTGACAGACTTGTACAACATGTGCTATGATCAAATACTTAAGTAAAATTTTGAAGTTACTTTTACTACAAGCATTGGAAATACTGAATTTTGAGTATTTTTAAGTAATGTGAAAATCCTCAGTATTTGAAAAATGAATTTGGATTAAACATGCAGAATAAATACTAAAGGAAAAGTATTTACCATATTATATTTAGATTTTATTTCATGCTTTTAGCCCCTCTTTCACTTAAATCCAGTAAAATTAGAGTGTTTATTTGGATGTCCAAATCAGAGCAAGTAAAATTAGCTGTATATATGATCACATTAGCCAACATATGCAACATTGCCATATCAAGTAAATTTGCCCAAGTAATTTATGTCAAACACCCAAACAAGACATTAAGAAGTACAAAGTTGTTGTAACAACTGTAGTGACAATGTCAAACATCCAAACAAGACCTAAAGTGAAAACATGAACCGGAGCGACGAGTTAGGAATGCTGACCCTCCAAAATTTGTGGTGTATCCATGTGGATACATCAGATAGACTCATGTCAAACTACGCTAGGCCCCACAAAATGAATGCCATGTCACTGTGTCCATATCATGTGGTGTCATACTTTTACCTGTGTAACATAGCAAAGGAGCTAAACATCCTGCTTGTCATACTTTTAATATGTTCTTGCTATTTCTTTATTTTCACAGACTTAGTAGCCCACAGAAAGGCTTTTGTAACTTTTAATCGAGGGCTGTTTGGTTGCTTCAAAGTGGATTTGGACCTGTAAGAGATGTAAAGTGTATGTAATTCATGCACTTTCTTACCCCTTTGTAATTCTGAAATGTGTTTGGTTAGCTATGAAAGTGGAAAGTGAGAGAGCACATGACAATAATAAAAATAAATACTAATTAAATTATTTAACATAATTGTTAATAATAGTATTAATGAACTTGTTATTAACTAATTGTTAGTTAAGAACTCATTAACTATGTTGAATATTAAGATGAAAGTGTATGTAAAAGTGGGAAAGTGGAAAGTGAGAGAGCACATTACAACAACAAAAATAAATACTAATTAAATTGTTTAACATAATTGTTAATAATAATAATAATAATAATAATTAGCATTAAAAAAATTATTTTATCAACTAATTGTTAGTTAAGAACTCATTAACTATGTTTTAAGTATCACGATTACTAATTTATTAATATAATACTAATTAATTTTATACTTAACTACTAGTTATTTAAGTAGTAAAATTTTAAAAAAAAAGAAAAATCTCAAACACCACTTTCAACCCACATCCTCTCTAAATTAGACTGTGAAAAGTGGAAAGTGGAGGGGTGAAAGAAAGTGAAACAATGATTGCTCCACTTTCCTCTCCAACCAAACAAGGAAAGTGGAAAACCCTAACCCCACTTTCACCAAAACCCCACTTTCATCGTCCACTTTCAAGCAACCAAACATCCCCTAGATGTAGCATGAGACACATATTTTTACTTGCATTGCATTGCGTTCTTTTAAGGCACCAACATATTTGTCTTCTTTAACTTATTCAATTTGGTTATTGTTAGCTGCTGCTTTTCATAAGGCAACAGATGCAGCCTCACACGTGCTATAAAAAGCCAAAATTTGAACTGGTTCTACAATTATTTTTGAAAGGCTATTGTTACCAAACAACTTTTGGGACTGCTTTTAAATTTTTTTTAGCAGAAGCAGCTATGATGAGCATTCCCAAATCAAGTAACTACTCTTAGTAGAAGATTTAACAAAATTAGCAAGGCTAGTCACATACTACGTAGTAATTTTTCAATCAATTTTTTTGCATGGATCATTAGAATTGATAATCCAGTTGCATCCTTCTAAAAAAGGCGGTCTAGGCAGCGCCTCGTGAGGCGCCTAGGCGCTAGGCGCCTGATGCGCCTGATGCCCTCTAGGCGCCCACCTAGTCCCCTCCGATGCCAAACTATGCATGTTTTTGGGTTTTATGGACTTTTTCTACAATTTTCAGTAGGTTTTTTGGATTTTTTTTAAATTTATTTTGAACAGCCTAGACCTAGGCGGACGCCTAGACGGGCTAGGCACTAGGCAGCGGGTGCCCGCCCGACTAGCGCCTAGAGCTTTTCACAACCTTGTCTAGTTGAGAGAGGGAAAGAAGAATCATACAAAGATAAAAAATCCTTGTTCAAACTTTCCCTATTAAGTGCATTGCAAACTTGTGCATGCTGCTATGACTGGCATCCGTGTACAAAGAAAACAATTTTCATGCTTACACTCAACTTCAAACTTATATTTCATTGATCGGATAATGATGTTGATGCACCAGGAATCTCGCTGGAGAAATTTCACAAGAGTTCTCAAAGCGCCAGGTTAGGCCAGATCCCTCTATATATATGTTGTTGTTAATTGTTTTTTCCTCTTATAAATCCCTTTAAAGAGATGCATCTTATATCCACATGAAAATGAATCTATGCTTATTATTGAACTAAAGCTAAAACTTTTACTACTATAGCATAAAGGTGAATCTAAATAGTGTTAGTTTCTTTTTGATGTGATTAACATCATTCATTTGACTTCTAATATCCATTGACGGATCATATTCTCGGAAACATACAGTTAAGTTAAATTGAGAAGAGACATTTGTACCTGCCAAGATGTGTGAGTTAGTAATGGTTTTATTTTAGGCCATGGGAGCCAGACGTGTCTCACCAAAATAAGATCTTGTACTTATTGCTGCTCCATCATAGGACATCTGATATATATCTCACTTCTCACTTACATATATACCTAATGACATTATGCAAAAGAAAATTGTACTTCGTCTACTTTCATCAAATCAAACTGTATATTATTTTCCCTGTCGCTTTCCCATTTGAGCTCCATCAATTAATTGACCTACTTATTCTGGAGATCTTTATCTTATGTTTATCTTTCACCCACGTTATATTCATCTTGCTACTTAGTAAACATGAATTCTTCTCCATACTTCTCATTTTCAATGTCATGTTATTAAGTAAATCAGAAATTCATCAGTCATCCGTCTGCACAATATCTGAATTGCATATACTGTAACTCCCCCCCCCCCCCCCCCCCCCCCCCCCCTCTCCCCTTACATGCAGGATGATGACATGCCCATTGATGATTTGATGGAGCTTGTGAAACAAATTGTTGCTTTTCTTATGAAGGTATGCCTGGTGTTAGTTAAGCAACAAATATGAACTTCCCTTGTTCATTTGTGACATTATATATATATATATATATATATATATATATATATATATATTTTTTTTTTTTTGGAAAAAGGGTAAATTTTATTCCATCATCTCAATAAGGTTACAACATAAAGATACAATCCCAACTCAGGGGGACATTACTAGTACATCCGACTCAATGTTATGGAGGATGCCCACCACTGGGGTGGAAAGTCCCTCATAAATGCGCCGGTTCCTCTCCCGCCAGACATGCCAAACTGACGCAGCAAGTCTCAATCGAGCACGCCTAGCCCAGCTCTGCTCCTTGCCCCTGCAATCACCAATCCACTTAAGGATTTCTCTGAAGTCCCGCTCCCTGCCAACCCCTCCCAAGTGTCTCCGGCACTGCTCTGCCCATATGCTCCACGCCATATGGCACTGGAAGAACAGGTGCCCAATCGATTCGGGCTCTGTCTCACACAAAACACACTTAGGGTCAGGGACAGAAACCCCGAACCGAAGCAATCTGTCCCGAGTGAGCAACCGGCCCAGCACCAGTTTGTATGCAGACAGTTGCATCTTCCTGGCAAGCCCCTTCCCCCAGACAAAGTCGTACTCCTCAATATCATCGAAGTGGGGGCGGACAAGGTCGTAGCAGCTGCTAAATCGGAACTCCCCAGCACCCTCCGAGCGGCCGGGAGGGGCCCACATCCATACATCAGACAATGCCGTAGGAGTGATCTGCACCTGTCTGATCTCCTCAACTAACGTAGCAGTGAACCGGTACTCCTCAGGCCTCCATACCCCACCACGGATGATGTGCCGACACGTCAGTCCTCTGTATGCCACGCCGTCCCTCTGGGGGCCCAGAATCTCCAGGAGAGACTGACCTAAGATCCACGGATCGAGCCAAAGATCCGTCTCCCCTCCCTCCCTCATCCTCCTCCGCAAAGCCGTCCGAAGAACAGGACGGGTCCTCAGGATATGCTTGAAAGACACAGAGAAGTTGTTGTCAATTTCACATACCCAGAAGTTTCTGCCCCGGAGATACCGACTAGTCATCCAGGCCGACCATAAAGAATCACCCTGAAGGAACCTCCATGCCAGCTTGATCCCCGCCGCCTCCCTGACAGAAACAAGTGATCGCAGACCCACACCTCCCTCTTTCCTAGGCCGACAGAGCTGCTCCCAGGAGATTGCATGTATCCCCCCATGCCAAATGAACTTGGCACAAATGCCCTCAATCTTTCTGATAGTAGCCAGAGGAACCATAATCGATTGGAGCCAGAACAGAGCAATAGCAGAAATGACGGAGCGGACCAGCTCAATACGCCCTCCAAATGATAGGCCAGCCGCCTGCCAGCCCTCAACCCTCCTCTGTGCAAAATCCACCAGACTCTGACAGTCACGATCCTTCGCGTAGTTGACGGAAAGGGGCACCCCCAGATATTTCACCGGGAGGTCCCCCTTTTCCACCCCAAGCTCCATGGCCCGCTCCTCCTTCAAAGTGCAAGAGTTGCTGAAGTAGACTTTGCTCTTGTCCCTGTTCAGCCGGAGGCCCGATAGCTGTCCGAACTCCTCCATCACTGCCGCAAGCTCCCTCATCCCTCGCATGGAAGGCCTCAACAGGACCAAAAGGTCATCTGCATAAATGAGATGAGAGACCACCGGAGAGACCCTGCTGTATATCGGTACAATCCTCTCCCGATGTACCGCGATGTCCATCAGACAAGTGAAATACTCCATCACAAGGGTGAATAGGTAGGGGGAAAGCGGGTCCCCCTGCCGAAGCCCCCTGCTGCTTGCCGAAGAACCCGTAAGGGATACCCTGGATGAGGACCGAGAAAGTAGGAGAGGTGATGCACTCTCTGACTCTATCCACCCAAGCCTCGGAGAAGTCCATTGCACCCATCAAATGACAGAGGAAGTCCCTGTTGACGGTGTCGTAGGCTTTCCTCAGGTCGAGCTTCACACACGCCTTCATTCCGCCTGGCTTGTGGAACTCCCGAATCAGCTCATGAGCCAGCAGGCTATGCTCCGCAATAGACCGCCCCTTAATGAAGGCCGCCTGATTCCGAGACACCAGACCCTGCATAGCATCCTCCATCCTCCTGCACATAAGATGAGTAATTATTTTATACAAATAATTACAGCAAGCAATCGGTCGAAAGTCAGCAAGAGATGTCGCCCCCTCCTTCTTGGGCACTAGCGTCAGGAAGGTGTGGTTCAGCTCCTTCAGGAGCTTGCCCGTATCGAAGAACTCCTGTACAGCCGCAAGGACCGGGGCCTTAAGGGAATTCCAATGGCGTTTGTAGAAACCACTAGAGAACCCATCCGGCCCAGGAGCCTTGGAAGCATCAGCCTGCATCACAATCGTCTCCACCTCCGCCATCCGGATAGGGGCCATAAGAAGACTATTGCCGTACTCCGTAATCAACGTCTTCGTAATCAGCTGCGGGAAAACCGATGGATAATCCGTCTGATGATAGAGCTCAGAGTAGAACTGGATAGCCTCCTCCTGGATAGCAACCTGGTCAGTCACAAGGCGCCCGTCTCTGCCAAACAGTCTCTGGATACGGTTCCGGTGCTGCCTGCGCCCGGATGACATCGTAGAAGAATTTGGTGCAACGGTCCCCATCCTTGAGCCAGGAGCATTTGGCCCGTTGGGCCGCACTAATCTCCTGCTGAAGCCTCAAGGTGTTGACCTCTGCAGCCAGACTCTTCTCTCTAGCCGCCAGCTCCCCACTCATCATGTCGCCCTGAAGCTCTGCCTGCAGGTCTCTCAACTCCTCCTCCTTCTCCTGTAGGGAGGTCCGGGGAAGTGCCCTCACCCAGTCTCGGATGGCGCGTTTGGCGTTTTTCAGCCTGTGGACCATACAAAACTGGGCAGTGCCGACCGTCTCCTGGCCAAGTCCTCCTACCACAGTCTCCTCATAGCCAGCCGAAAGGAACCAACTGTTGTCATACCGGAATGGACGGGCTCTCCTTCTGGGACTCTCCGCGAAGCGCACCAGGATCGGCGAGTGGTCGCTGGTCCCCGCAGGGAGCCCCTCAGCCACAGAAGAGGGGAAAAGGCGAAACCAATCACTGTTCCCCAGAGCCCGATCCAGCTGGCATGCCACCCTGCTCACCTCCGCCTTGTTGTGCCAAGTCCATATGTGTCCTATCCTCTCCAGGTCCCTGAGCCCAGACTGGAGAAGGCAAGACTGAAAATCTGAGAAAATCTGGTCCGGTACCGGCCTCCCCCCCAGCTTCTCTCCCCGGTATAGCGTAGCATTGAAGTCTCCCATAATAAGAAGGGGGAGGTGCCGATGCCTCGCAAATGAACTCAGCCTGATGATGTCCTGCCACAAGATCTCACGACGCCTCCTGTCATTGTGCCCATAGACGGCACCCAGTAGGAAGTGGAACCCCCCCTTGTTGGTGAAGGAGATAGCCACCAGCTGGTCAGACATGAAGACCTCCTCACCCTCCCAACTAGTTCCCTTCCATCTGACCCAGATCCTCGCCATATCACAGAGACCAAGGTTGTGAAGCTGGACCCAGTCCGTAGGGGTTCTACGGGACAGAGTTTTCGCCCCCCTGATCTTAGTCTCAAGTAATATCGAGATTTCACACTGTTCCTTTCTCAGCACCTCACTAATCTCCCTCCATCTCCCCAGAGAACACTCCCCCCGGACATTCCAGGCAAGGGCCGACATCTAAACCACAGGTGGGGTCCCCTGAACATCCTCAGAAGGAGCACCCGGGGAGAGTGCAACCTCCATATCTCTGGTACCCTCGTCTCTATCCCCCTGTAGAAGGAGGGGGGCCGTGGCCCCGTGTGGGTCCCCCTGTGGGGGAGGCTGTGCTAGTACTGCCACCCATTTAGGGTTGACCTGCCACACTCTCTCTGTCCCACCCTGTCCGCTATCCTCACCATGTGCCTCCGTAGCCTGGCGCTTCCGACTGTACACCTGAAGAGCAAGCGCGTCTTTATCTCCCTGTCGTCTGTCCTCCTGCCCCATACTCCTGGTGGTCATGGTCCTCGTCCCCACATACTCAACCAACGCCCCAGCAAGATCCTCCGTCGGGGGCCCCTCACCTTCACCCGAGATGGGGGAAGAGTCTGCCTCCATATCATCCTCCATCACGCCCACCTGGTCCACAACGGGGGAGTCAACTGCAACACCGGCCACCTGCATAGCCTCCTCCGGCACCACCTCAGAAGCTCTCCCACGTCTACACGCACTCGGGAGATGCCCGAAGCAGGCACATGCCGGACATCTGGGGGGGACCCACTCATACTCCACCCTCTGCATAGCAAACTGGCCAGAAGGTGTCCTGTACTTCAACTGCTCAGGCAGGTCCAATCGGGCATCAATCTCCACAAATACCCGTGCATACATCAGTCTGGATCGGAAAATGGTGGCATCATCCGCCTTAATCGGCTTGCCAATGAGGCTGGCAAGTCGCATAAGAAGTGGGACACTCCAGAAGCGGACCGGGAACTCCGGGAAGCGAACCCACACAGGCACGGCATTAAGCACCTCCTTCTCACACCTCAAGTCGGGGGTCCATTGCTTCAGAATGATGAGGCGGCCGTCAAACGTCCATGGCCCTCCCTGGAGTATCCGAGTCACATCCTCCGCCAACCCAAATTTCACGAAGTAGAAGCCATTTTCCTTGGAGAAGAACTCCATGCTCCCCTTCGGCCTCCAGACTCTGTCCGCATATCCTCTGATCTGCCCGTAGAAGGGCTTGCTCCCCAACACGTATAGCACCAACGTGTTCTCCCAGAATGCCGTCACCTTCGCCACTTCATCGGCCGGGAAGTCGGCGCAGAGCTCACCCCCAATCGCCATAGGTGCAACGTACTCCATCGATGCCGGCGTCTTGGCGACCCCCACCTTGCATGCATCCGCCCAGGATACAGGCCGCGGGCCCGAATTCCGAGGTGGAGTCGTCGGAGGTGGCCTGGCACTCGTGCTCGCAGCAGTAACTCTCCCTCCGATAACTGGGGCAGCCGTCCCCGTCGCCCCTTTCGCACGAGGCCGCCATGCAATCCTGGCCTGTCCCTCCCGATCCCCCGAGTGTGCCTGTCCCCCCAATGGACCCGCTCTCCTGGCTATCCCCGCCCTCCTGTCCGATCCCTGCGTATAAGTTGTGCCCCTCCTAGCCTCAGGGATCTGTGATCTTTGCCCTCCTCCGCGCCGAATCCTCCGATTCTGGACCGTAGTCCAAGCCCCCTCCTCATCCTCTAATTCCGACGATGTTCTTTGGGCGGCGAACACCATCGGGGACCCCCCGGATGTCTCCGTCGTCAAAACCCCAGCCGAAACCTTGCCCGGAAGGGGATTTCCCGCCCGCAGCCCGCCCCGGCCACCCCCCCCCCCCCCCCGCCTGGGGGGGGGTCGCCGGCAGCCGCCCACCCCCCGGGGGGGGTCGCCGGACCTCCCCGGGTCGTCTGCTGCCCTCCCGCGCACCCGCGGACGCGAGCAGCAGTTGCCGCGCCGTTCGCCGGCGGCCCGCCGCCGCCGACCGCCGCTGGCCGGTCGCCACCGACCGCCCCCCGCCACCCCCTTGCCTTTCCCCCGGTCCGGGGGGCGGTTGGCAGCCTCTACGTCGCCGTTGGTCGATGCCCTAGCAGAGCTAGGGTTTACTGTAGCCGCTGTCACCATCGAAAAAAATATATATATATATATATTTATATATATATATATATATATATATATATATATATATATATAAGATGGATCATTACTCATCATGGTTTCTTAATTTATTTGCAGCACAATGCTGAGCCAGAAGCTGTAGATCTTCTGATGGAGGTGATACCTCACCCTTATTCATATTTATAGATATTAAGATTTTTTAGTGAGCATTTTCCTGTTTTTGATGCTGCAGGTCGAAGATCTTGATTTGTTAGTTAAGCATGTTGACGTTACAAACTACAAGAGGACGTGCTTATACCTTACTAGTTCTTCTAGGTATGACTTCATATATAGATTTCAAGGGCCTGTGCCGTATGTTTGGTAGAATTTGTCAGATATTTTTATTGCATTTGAAGAACTACCAGCTTGAACTAATGTCTTATATTTCTCTTGTCGAACAATGGAGTACCTCTGCTGCATGTAAAATCTTAAATTTTTTTGGAGTGGGACATGGATTTTAAAAGTATACAAAATAAAAAATGTATGTTCAGTGTGTGATATCAGATACCATCTATGAGTTTCTGTAGTAATGGTGACATCTTGACCAACCGTGGATCACATGTAGCACAGCCATATATTATTCTCAATCCCACTCAATGTTATTAAACTTAAAATGTACTAATTAGATGACATTATTGATTCAGAATGGATCTTCCTTCGTTGTCGATTTCCTTTGAAATAGTCATACTAGTAGTAAAGTAAAATGTTCTTTTTTAGAAAACTTATGGGTGTGTTTGACTTATTAGGAAGTCGTGGTAAAGAAAGGGAAACATGTTCGAGAAGAAATGTGACTTATATCTTCATGATCTTCTATTCTCTCTCCGCTTTTTTTTTTCCATACAAAACACAACTATATGTTTTTGTGGCCTTGTATAATGAAGTTATGTTCAAAGATTAAGAACTACACATGGGACCTTTTCTATTTTATTTTTTATGATTGGTATTCTACCATTTTGGAATTTTCTACAAAGCACCAAGTTACTTCATCGACCAAAGACATGTCTTTCTGATCAGTGTTTGGCCTTTTCTATGTGAAAATACATTTAAGTTATTATATGAAAACACATGGTAGGCCGTCCACTTAGCTCTGTGAGTTTCAAAATAGGATTAAAGTCCTGTGGCTTGGACTTTGTAGATTTCTAACCCATGAATCAAGAGGTTTTGTGATTTAGAAATTTCTTGGATCAAGTGGTCTCATTTGTTCTGTTACCTAAAAAACTTTAAAATGGATTCACTTCATCCGTGGTTTGTAGATCTCCAAACAACATGATTTTCAAGTAGTTCACGTTTTAGAACATGATGATCATGATGGTGTGTGGATTTTGATTTTGGTTGACCCATCATGGTTTTTTTTAATAACCATTACTTGGTTAAGTTATCTAAGGTCTCACTTTTTTGCTGTGTTCTTATATATGTATGAATGTTTGTGTGGGTGTGGATCACCATTGTGGGGTTCTCTAGCTGTTTCTTGGGTAACCAACCTAAGCCGTTGCTTAGTGTTTTGTTCTCATATACGTATGTATGCAAACATTAATAAATTGTGCAAACATACTAATCATTAATACATTCAGCTTTAATTATTTTAAGAGTGTCACTAGCATTGTTAGCATGCACACGATTATTATTTGTGCTAGAGGTATTAAAATGAAAGTCCAACCTATCTTTTCTCCATAGTCAGTACTGCATAGTCTTCCCTCATTCTGTACTAGTTGTTTCAAGTCAATACTTGTTCTCATCAAATATGAGTGCTAACGCTCTAGCACAACAATATGACACATTAAAGAAAACATATAATATGTTATCATTTACATCCTCTCAGTACCTTGCTCTAATTATTTGAGTTGCCCATGAAACACACGTCATCTGCAAAGATCTTTTGTTTTCTTATTGTTGCAATCATGGTTACTTAGAACTGGAATGCGGTACACTAGTTAAACTTCAAATACGCATAACAAACATGACCATAGAGTGAAATAGTGCTTTCCAACACAATTCTGTGCATAGATAGCCAATTTTGATAAAATTGGTTTCATTATAAGAACCTGCATAGTTACACTCTAATACATTGTGAAAAGAAGGAACAAAGCGAGCTAAGATATATGTGGGGTTAGAGTTCTTATATTACCATGTAATTGTACCTTAGCTTTCATTACCTTCCTGAAAAATGTTCTTAGGTTGATCAGTTCACCTCCCCCAATTCTGTGAAACCAATATACCAGTTATGTCATCTGGTAAATTTGGCTGGGTTTAAATCAATTAATTATTAAGTTAATCTGTACTTTATGCTTATTTTAAGTTTTGTAAGATAGGATAGGACTTCATGATTTATTTTTATGTAATGGAGGATTGAGAAAATATTAGTGGACTTGGAATGCTGGTCCAGAGTTTTGATATACCACCAGTATACCTTCTCAGCTCCAGCGGTACACCAGTGTTTAAGAGGGGGAAACATGCTGTCTGGTTATTTACCTACCAGTTCTGCAGGGGTATTGAAACCGGATTCCCGCCTGCACTAACAAACAATTCCAGGTTGCTAGCACCTATAATAGCACTCCTGCACTTTTTTTGGGGTTCCACACTAATAGTACACCTAGGGTGAGACCGATGAAATCACCAATCATCCAGGTTAACTGTTTCAAGATTTACATTTCTTATCAGGTATATTATTACTTAAGACTGACCTGAAGACCTAGGACGACTTCTGAGTTCCTCATATATCTACAACTTAGCAGTTTCTTTGGCTGCATTGGACATTCCTTCCATGTTTTTTATTTGGTGCACAACATTCTCATTATTAGACTAGGATGCCGATTTTGTCTTCTCAAGCTCTTGTAACACAGTGTGTTCCATAGTTTTGACTGGACGTCAGTTGTAGTTATACCTACAACAAGTATCATTTCGATTGATATGCATAATTGTTTAGCTATTCCTTCAATTTTCTACTGCAACATTTCTGTACTGACGATTAGTTGGATCATCTTGTAGGTATCTCACAGGGCCAGATGATATATTGGCACTAGACATAGCATTCAGCATTTACATGAACTTTCACGACTACGCAAATGCCCTCCGCATTGCTCTCTTCTTAGATGTTGAGGTCACCTTCTAAAATTATTAATCTATGTTGTTTTCTTGGTATATTGGATAGAATTAATGCTAAACATGTTCAAATATTTCTCTGTAACAGCACATAAAGCGGGTATTCAAAGATACTCAAGATGTCTTGCTGAAGAAGCAATTTTCTTATATGCTTGCACGGCACGTGAGTATAATTCATGGAAACGATTATTAATGTCAAGTCCTTTGTCCATAATTCTTCGCTATAAGCAAGTTATATTGCATAATTCGCAGTTGCATTAGTTATATGAATGCTTCACTGAAAGTTATATTGTATATTTCACTAGTTATACTGAGTATACATGCCTTACTGAAAGTGAAACCATGTACCATATTTTTGTTATCCTATTTATTTCCGTTATGTTCATATTGGTCTTAGTAACGACTGGTGATGCATATTTTCTTTATTTCCTACTGTTTCTCTCTTCTTTTTCAATGGGGTTATTAGTTTGATGTGCTTGTTTTGTAGGGACTGGTAGTGGAGCTTGATCATGAGATGGTTGCCGATGACGACGAGAGAGAGGTGTTGCAGGATATAATCAACAACGTCAAATTAAGTGAAGGGTATCTTACTCTTGCTCGTGATATCGAGGTTATGGAACCAAAATCTCCAGAAGATATCTACAAGGTACCACCATTTAGTTATATACCTTTTTGTTTCAACTCTGGTGGAAACTCTTCTGAGCTGCACTGTAAAATTTCACCATCTTGCTGCACTTTGAAATGTTCTCCTTGTTTAAATATACATCCTCAGGTTTAGCTGCTTGCATTGGATGTGCATGGTACTGTAGAATATTAGATATAAGCATAATAACATAATATTTCTGTTAATCTAGAGGTAAATTCCTTAACATATAATTGGAAATGTGTGGTTTTCAATCACCTACAATTTGGGTGGTAGTTTGGGCTCGACCCGCTAGCTCGATCCATCAACCCGCCTTCTTAGCTGGGGTTTGGGCCGTAGATGATGTCTTATAAATTGATTAACAAACGTGCTGGGTCAATATCAAGGGTTGTTACCTGTTGGTAGGGGTGTTACAATTTGGAGCTGGATTATTCGGTTCAAGTTTTGATCTGGACCCGATCACAACCAGATATGGATCTATTTGTTTTTGGATCCTATAAAGATTTAATTTATTCTGATCCGGATTTAATTTATACGGATACATATATGGATTCCACTCTATCCAGATCCATGTATCTGGATACCTATTAAAATATATAATTAATATTAATATATTTATGCTTCTAACACCAGGTAGTGTTCTGTTTTTGACTAAATCTATTACATTAAAAATATATATCAATACTCGAACACAAGTTAATACGTAACTAAACATATATGAAACATCACTTCTCTTAAGAATCCAGACTTTAGTTTCTATGACTAATTATATCCAATCTGTATTTGAATTCGCTTTATCCATGCCGCTTTATGTTTATTGCTTAAATATTTAAGCACATGTCGCATCCATGGGTAACCTAGTTTCCTGAATCCTTGTGTCTCCAAGACTTGAACAAAATAAAAACAAAAATCTCTTTAGCAAACAAAACCGATACTTACTTTTTCTTCACATTAATACTAAACTAAAATTAATATTAAAATTAAATAATATTAATATTAACATTAACTTCAAAAATTAATATTAAAAAATTTAATTTCACATTAATATTAATATTAAATTAAAATTAAAATCAGTATTTTTAAATATAGATTTGTTTCTAAAAATAGATTTATTTTTAAAGATAGATTATTTTTTAGATTTGTTTAAAAAAAATCCATCTCTATTTAAAAAAAATTAAAAATAGATCTATATATCTCTATTTTAAAATAAATAATAAATCTCTCTATTTAAAAAATAAATTAATGGATAGGACTGATTTTTTAAGATAGAGATCTCTTTTTTAATAGGAGAGATTTAAATTTTTTAAAGAGATTTTGAAGTAAAAAGTACGTATCGGTTTTGTTTGCAGAAGAGATTGTATATACACTAGTAATGTGCACGTGCAAATGCGCGTGCGAAAAAAATGTTAAAAAAATTAAATATAAATTTATTATAAAAAGTTATCAAACCTAGGATTTGAACTCAATCAACCAAGAAAAAACCTCCTACATTAACCATTTGAGTTAGACTATTTAGTTATAAATATATCATATTAGATAGTTAAATACTTAGTTTATTTTTTAAATTAATTAGTGGAATATTTAGGTAGTTATTTAGTTATTTATTATTATTTTTTAAATTTATTTAAATGATTGATGATATTCATACGGCTTAGACGGCTTACTTTTGAGCAATGTTCTAAATTTCGGCCTAGGCAGCCGCCGGCTGCACCGAAACCCCCCTAGGTGGTAGGCGGGTTTCGGCTCTACGCGGGCCTAGGTGGCCCTAGGCGGCGCCTAGGCTGTCCTAGTCGGGCTATTCGCTCGATTTTTTTTTGATTTTTTTCAAAAAAAAATCCAAAAAATTATATTTGAAACATGGTTGTCAAAGGCGCGCCTCGGAGCAAGACACAACATGTGTGCCTCACACTTCTCTAGGCGAGGCGCATTTATCTAGACGCACCCAAGCCGATCCTTTCAGCAAGGCGCAACAACGAAAAGACGCGCCTTATGTATTTTTTGTTTTTTACCAAACAAATGAGACATGAAGATAGCCCTTACCTCATACAAGTGGTAGGGAGGTAGCCCTTCCACGTTTGCCAAAGTTGGCTACAGTTGAACTTGAAAAACTAAAATTTACTAAAAAATAGTATGAAAAATATAAATTATTGTTAGTTTTGTTGAGTGTTATTGTTGCTATGCGAGTTCACTTGGTTATGTTAACATATTTTTGTTGGTTTTAATATGTTATTTGCTTTTATTTCTTATGTTACTAATTTATTTATATATATTTATATTATTTTTATTTTGCATCTCACTTCACTCGGACGTGCGCCTTAAGTGCGCCTTGCGCCTCGGACAATATGGACCCTTTGCGTCTCGAGTGCGCCTTGCGCCTTTAACTACCTTGATTTGAAATTCAAAAAAAAGTACTTGCCGTCGTCGGCATCGCCTGCTAGTAGTGGCTGCTGGCCTACTGCTGCTGATGGAGAGGACGTCGTCGCCGCCTGCTGTTGGCTGGAGAGGGGAGGGAGCTGCCACCTGTTTGTGGTGGTTGCTGCTATTGTTGGCTGGGGTGGGGAGGGGGAGGGGAGGGGAGAGGTGGGGGGAGGAGAGAGGGAGGACGGGAGGGGAGAGGGGAGGGGTGTTGCTGATGGAAAGTTTCCTCTCTCATCTCCTCTCCTCCCCTTTTTATTAGGTTTAGGTTAAGTAAAAAAACTTGAAAAAAAATCCAATAGGAAGATTCGAACCTGTAACCACAACCCTCCATAAATCACCAGCTTTAGCACAGCCATGCTAGCCATTGGAACTCATAAACATTTGTGTCAATATGTTACATATGAGTAATTTATATATGTAACTATTCAAAAAAAAAGAGTAATTTATATATGTAACTATTAAAAAAAAATGATCGGCGCCTAGGCGCTAGACGGTCCTCCGGCGCACCGATTCTGCTTAGCGAAATTTAGAACATTGCTTTTGAGCCGATTTGAAGCCTCTTTATATATATATATATATATATATATATATATATATATATATATATGACCACTTCCACCTTTTCCACCTTCTTTTCCTCTGGTCTTCATATTCCTTTAAACCCTACTCACCACCGCTGATTCACCAACCCATCTCCCTTCATCGTCACCTCTGAACACATTTCATACTGCTTGGCCTTTTCTGTTTGGGTGTGAATCTTAATTTTCAATTGATAGGTAATCATGTGTTGTGAACCTGGCCCATAAGCATATTGTTGACTGGCCTAGTTTTTGTAAGATTAGGGCCAGATCGGGCCAGATTTTGGCATGAAATATTTTAGGACCATGTTTGGATATTGCTCGGATCCGACCTGACCCATTAGCTCTAACTTCGGTTTATTTCACGAACCTGATGTGCCTAACTCTTTGAGTCATCTCCAGTCGCCTCTGAGAGTAGGCATTATAGCCAAAATATGGCCCGCCTCACCGGTCCCATTTGTTGCCACTTCCTCTGGTCTTCTTCAATTTTCCTTTGAACCCAACTCAGCACCACTGATACACCAACCCATCTCCCTTCATCGTCGCCTCCTCTTAACACAATTTATATTGTTTATTTGGAAATCGATCTTCATTTTCAATTGATAGTTAGTCATGTGTTGTGATCCTGGTCCATAAGCATATTGTTGATTGGCCTAAGTTTTGTAAGATTAGGGCCAGGTCGGGCCAAAATTTGGCATGAAATATTTTAGGGCCAGATTTGGGTATTGCTCAGATCTAACCTGACCCATTGTCAAATCCAAGAACTCATTTTCCTTTCCTATAGTGAAAGGGACCAATCCGTCTTCACTCTTTCACACCACCATCACCTCCTCTTAGACCTGTCAAATGGGCCAGGCTGGCGCAGCCCGGCACGAGCCCAGCCCAAAAAAGTGATCCATGTGCTGGCCCGGCCCGGTTAATTGTGGGCCTGGCCTAATATAATGGGACGTACTGAGCTTCATATCTCGGCCCACAAAAAAGGCCCGGCCCGGAGCCCATGCCCGTCCCAACCTGCGGACCGGCCCAACCCAGCCTGATATAACTACAGTATATTCTGTCTTTAAATGTGTTGAAAAAAGTTATGTATAGGAAGCTGGGTATAGATTGCAGACACATCTTCCTGGAAGTTGGGTATAGGAAGATGTTTTGTGTTTGATGAGCCAAACCAATGGAAGAAATTAAGTATGAATGTATTTTTATCATATAGTTCCCTTTAAATTTTTATCTCCATATAATATACCGAGGCCCGGCCCGGCCCGGCCCGCTGTAGTACATGGGCCTGAGAGGTCCGGTCCGGCCCACCAAATTTTGGGCCGGCCCGGCCCGGCCCACTTGACAGCTCTACCTCCTCTAAAGCCAATTCAGCATCACCTGTCCACCAATCTACATCCCTTTACAGCCACGTCACCTCCTCTGAACGCAATTCATGTTGTTTGGTCTTTTCTATTCATATATGAATCTTCTTTTTCAATTGATAGGTAGTCATGCGTTGGGATCCTGGTCCACAAGCATATTGTTGACAGAGGCAACATAGAAAACCTTTGCAAGAAAGGATGTGAAGGGCATAACAAAGCACCTATGAATGTGGATTCTCATCCAAAGTCCCTATTCTATTATCACTGTACCCTACTAAAATTTACTGTTCTATTATTACTGTTTGTAGTCTTATCTCATATGTTGTGGTTGTGAAGCTTTTTCATGACATGTTCAATCTAATTGTTATTTTAAACCTGATTTGTCTCTTAAAACATTTCCACCATGTATACATGACCGGGCTTTGATTATCTCCTAAATTCTTCATCTATTAATTTGCATTGTGGCCTAGGTCATACGGCACATATAGTTAGACAGGCAAACAGGTCGGCTTTAAAGGGTTCAGGTCTAACCTAAACAGGCATTCCTTACATGGGCCGGGTTGAGATGATCCTTAACTGATTGACCCGAACTGATCCTTATCTACATTATATACCTCAACTCATCCAGGTTGCTTTTAAAGGGTTCAGGTCCAACCTAAACAGGTCATCCTTGCATGGGTCGGGTTGAGGATGAGCCTTAACGGATTGATCCGAATTGATCCCTACCTACATTAGATATCTTAACTCACCAATAAATACCAAAGCATATTCACTTTTGTTAGTGCTGCTACCTGCCTTTGTTTTAGCATTATCGGTCTCTGAACAGTCATAAACGGTTCATATGCTAAATGTACAGTGCATTGTTACTCCTCTCTTTCCCTTATGTTCTTAGTTCCACCCTTCACTTGAAATACTAGTGTTGTGTTTCTGTTCAGCAGAATTGTGTAGTGTTTACAATTTCACATACTTTGATAATTGATGAGAAGATTGTTTGGATTGAAGAATGCTGATATGTTTTTCATCTGCGGAAAGGCTGCTTGTTCAAGTTCATATTTGAATCTCCTTGCCTTGGTACTGTTCTTTCTTTGGGGCTTTACAAGCTTTATTTCCAGGTGCACTTACTTGATGGTCGGGCAAGTGCAAGTTCCAGTCTTGATTCAGCCAGGCAGAATTTGGCAGCTACTTTTGTTAATGCATTTGTGAACGCAGGATTTGGCCAGGTAGGCTCGAGTAACATCATATTTGACCAAATAATTTGAAGGTTGTATACTAAAGCAACAACTTGCAATCATGCTGTTTTCACTGTGCAGGATAAGTTGATGACTGTTCCATCAGAATCTTCAAGTGGATCTTCAGGGAGTTGGTTGTTCAAAAATAAGGAACATGGGAAGACCAGTGCAGCAGCTAGTCTGGTATAAATGTACTTTTTCATGTTTGATCTGGTACTAATTATCTCAGTGAACATTAGGAGCTGATATTTTGTTGATGATAATAGGGGATGATTCTGTTGTGGGATGTCGACTCTGGGCTTGCTCAAATTGATAAATATTTGCACAGTAATGACAACCATGTTGCTGCGGGAGCCTTGTTAGGTGTTGGGATTGTCAACTGTGGTATCAAGAATGACTGTGACCCTGTGAGTTATCTTTTGTGTTCTACTTACAGTAGTGACATGTCAAAATAAGCTAAACCTCTTGAGTTTTTACAACATGTTCAACTTCCTTTAGGCATTAGCACTATTGGTCGAGTTCGTTCATAAAGAAGACACTGTATCACGAATTGGAGCTATACTGGGCCTTGGCATTGCATATGCTGGTTCACAGAAAGATGAGGTGAAACCCCTCTGCCCCTTCTTAGCTATCATTTTCTTTATATGTTCTTAATGTACACTGACTATGCCTCTGATACCAGATTAGAATCCGTCTTACGGAGATCTTGGGAGATCCAAAAACGCCTCTTGAAGTTCTCGTGTTTTCTGCCATCACGCTTGGTTTAGTCCATGTGGGTTCCTGTAACGAAGAGATTGCTCAAACTATTATTTTGGCCATAATGGAACGTAGTGAGACTGAACTGGGTGATCCCCTTACTCGCTTGCTCCCTGTAGCTCTTGGCCTTTTGTACCTCGGAAAGCAGGTGATATTTATATGTTTGACTCACATTTGGCTCTATTGATCTATCTGCTGGTTCTATCTGGTATTGGATTAGACTTTTTGGTATTTATGCAAGATGTCCTTCACCCATCCTGCTTTAGCACGTGCTATGCAAGATGGCCTATAATAAAGACTTTCTTGTTTTGTAGTTTGCTGATTTTATTTTAAGCCTAGAACTAGAACTATAGGCCTCAGGAGAATGTAATGGAAGATGGATTCATGTTTACCAAGGCTTTCTTCCTGTCCTATTATAGAAGATGGGTTCATGTTTACCAAGACTTGTTGTCGTAGTTTGCTGATATTCATTTTAAGCCTAGAATTATAGACCTAGCCAGAAGGGAATGGAAGTAAGGATTCATTTTTACGAAGTTTGATTTGTGGAGCTATGAGTACTGAAGTTGGCAACATTACAATTAGTTTTTCTGTATTTGGCCATACTAATTTCTTTTGAGAAGGAAGTAACTGTGTTTTTTTTTTTTTTTAATTTTTGGCATTTGACAGGAAAGTGTTGAGGCTACTTCAGAGGTTTCCAAAACCTTTAATGAAAAAATCAGGAAATACTGTGACGTTACACTCTTGTCCATGGCATATGCCGGTACTGGAAATGTGCTAAAGGTATACTCTTAATGTTAAATTAGTACTCTACTCTTGAAGCTAAATTAGCTCTTAGAAAAGTTTCAGTTGAGAGATTAACTTCCCTTCCTTGCAGGTTCAAAAACTTCTAGGATATTGTGCTGCACATCTTGAAAAGGGAGAGACCCATCAAGGCCCTGCTGTCCTTGGAATTGCTCTAGTCTCAATGGCCGAAGAACTAGGTCTTGATATGGCTATCCGGTCACTTGAGCATCTCTTACAATACGGAGAGCAGAACATTAGACGAGCAGTGCCTCTTGCTCTTGGTATCCTATGCATTTCCAATCCAAAGGTATTTTTCTCATAATTTGAGGTCTCAATTTTGGATCTGAAAGTAGGCACCCAAGTACAATCATATTCCTTAGGAATCAAATGCACCAGCACAGTCTCTGCTGATATTGATAGCATAAGTAAACGACCCTGGCATTACAAATGTATAACTTGAAGTGTTTCTGTGAATAAAGACAACAGTCCACATGGTCACCCTTGCCTCTACCTCCAAGTTCCAAGCTTGGGTTTACCTATTTCTAAGCAAATGTCATGGACACATGCTCCGTGTGTGTCTAATTTGAAGTTAATTCTGTATTCTTCTGGGTATTGTTTCTTGTTTGCTAGGCAAATGTCATGGACACATTAAGCAGGCTAAGTCATGATGCAGATGCGGATGTCTCTATGGTACGTTGTCTTACATAGTGCACTGTTTTTTCATGTCATTATCTTCAATCTAATTTGTGAGCTGCAGGCTGCCATTATCTCGTTGGGCTTCATAGGTTCTGGCACCAATAATGCTCGGATTGCCAGCATGTTGCGGAACCTTTCAAGTTATTATTACAAAGAACCTGGTCATCTCTTCTGTGTAAGTATATTTATGAGCTAGGTTGTTGAAATGATATATGTCTATCAATCTTCTTATTAGCATTATTACCATGTTCTGTATTGTGTAAAGTAAATAATCGAGAAATGAAAATAATCACACATGGACGTTTACCAAATTTGATACAATAACGAAGCATTATCAGGCATTAACGAGTTCATCCTAAAGTCGATAATTAAGGAATAAAATGTATACCACAAAGTACTATATGATAGTTTTAGTCGTGTGTATAGTATCATTGCATCATTTTGGGATAAAAGGCTTTGTTGTACGAGCTTGACTGCTAAAGTGAGTGAGCTAATGTTAAGAAAGTTTCTTTGTTATACATTCTAATTACTAGAAAATGTACAACTTGTTAACTGTTAACAAATAAAGTATTAGATAACCTTCCTCGTCTTGAAAGTAGCAGCTGATCTTCAAAGAATCACCATCATCACCATCCAAGACTTCTCCCATCAGAATAGGATTGGCTATGGAGCATAAAAATAGCTTCATAGAGGATTTGACAAAGTTTTTTGTGACCAGCTTTCTCCCTGACGCCCTCTATTTTGGTGCCAAATTCCAATCATGAGAGGGCCATGCTGTCTAGGCGGGCCAGTTGATGGTAGGTAGACTACCTTTAGGATATTGCAGTTTAAGCTCATGCAACCAAGGAGCACCATCCATGTTCCTCTAGACTATCAAGTGTCCAAGCAAATACCCATTCGTACATGTGAAATTTGGTTCTCTGTTAAACCACACTTTCATCAATGTTGCAAAAGTTAGCAAAACACAGATAATAAACCCCTACCCCTCACTCTGCAAACAAAGATATGCAGTAGAAATTAGCAAAAAGAAAATAGAAATTTATTTTCTTCTAGCCGTTATCTCTCCCCCTTCCACTCCCCCCCCCCCCCCCCCCCCCCCCCCCCCAAAACACACACACACCCACACACCCACCCCAAAAAAAAGATAAAAAGCAAAAAAAAAAAGAGAAAAAGGTAGTGGATGTTGTTGATGGAGTGGTTTGAAGTCGATGACAAGGTAAGAGTAGGTCCTCGTCAAGAGAGTTCGCTTGAAAGAGATCTGCAACTAGTTGAAATGGGTCATATGGGGTATCTGATAAGTCAAGAAACCATAAAGGAAGAAAATGGATAGAAATATTGATAAAAACAACTTTTTCTTGAGAAACAACTTTTTCTTCAGAAACCAGCTTGTTGGAGTCTCAGGAAATGCTACAGGTGTAGAATTATATGTTTAAAAAGAAGGTTGTTTGGGAAGAAGTTGAAAAGAGTTCTAAGGGGGTTATTTATATGAGGTTGAGTTTATAGTTACAATACCAAGTTATAAACCGTTAATTTCTTAACCACCTCGGGCTTTAAGTTTTTAACCTGTTTAGATTCAGGTTTAGTGTAAAGTTTTTCTATTGGGTGATACTATCAGATCATTCGGTAAGGAAAGTGAATTGTACGATAATAAGGAAAATGTATTATAAGATAAGTTGTCAGCTTTACAAGTTGTGTCGCTCCGTGCCCGGAAGATGTGTAGAGTGTATAATAAGATACTTACTTCGAAATATAGAACGTGTATCTGAACAAAATTAATTAGTATTTATCTTCTCTTTTGTACTTTGAATTTTGGATTTATTAGCATACTTGAAAGTTTGAGATCCCTTTAGTTCGGGAGGAAAAAAAATGCGATAAAAAGTACAAAATGTGTGCAAAACCAGCTCCAGAGGTGCAGACACATGGGCGTTATCCATTGTGGTGCTGAAGGGAGGGTTACACTTGAACGAGCTTGACATTTGTACTGACTTGTACAAGTCAAAATATTTCTCCAAATTTTGATTTTATAATATGAAAAGGGTGCTATTGAAAAAGGATTATTAAGATATTTGTCAAACTCACCTTGATACTCAACTTGATATGCGTGACGCCATGACCAGGAAAGAAAGACCTAATCAATACAAGTATATCTGTGTACAAGCATCAACTTCATTTTCGACATTATATTCTATAAGATTTACACGTGAAAGTAATACTTGGATGTGTTTATATATTGTTGGAGTTTGGTCTATTTCAAAGAGAATTTTAGTCCCACATCGGCTAAACCAAAGGAGTTGTATCTCTATATAATAGCATTCCTATTTTAGAGATGCACATGTGGTGTGGAGGTGCACATGGGTGTGCCATGTGGGGTTATTTTTCTAATGGAAAAAAGGCTAAATCAACAATAAAAGCATTCATGCTTTTTGCTCTTGGGAAATTCATTTCCATGGGAGCTAAGCCCCGTAGGGGCTTAGCGACTCGGACTCGGACTCGGACTCGGGCTCATGAGGCGTAATGTGGCGTTTTGTTGGCGCACTTTGCACTTAGCACGTCAGCATCGTCGCTAGGCGCATAGTGCGCTTTAGTTGCGCTCGTTGCGCGAGCCAGTTGCGCATGCCCAGGGGCGCAAGCCCAGTTGCGCATGCCCAGGTGCGCAAGCCCAGTTGTGCTGCCCAGGTGCGCGCCCAGGTTGCTCTCAGGTTGCGCTGGTTGCGCTGTTTGCGCAGTGCGTGCAGTGTGCGCAGTTCAGTGCGCGATCTGTCGCGCAAAGTGCAAGGAGCGCTGGGTGTGCGCAGTTGGCAGCAGAACGTGCGTTCGCATGTTCTGTGCGGTTGCTACATGTTCGGGGTGGTTATTACCACGTCCCTAACTTTGTGGCAACCGACCAGTTGCTGCAGGGCCTATATAAGGCATCCTCTCTCTCAAGGCTCATAAACAGAATAGAAAGAGAAGCCACCAGAAAGTTTACGAAGTGTTCTTTAGCACAAGTAAACAGAGAATTCAGACGTGTTCGTTAACACAGTTCTGATCTGCAGCCTTCGAGAGAGAGGATAAGCGCTGCACCAGCGTTGCTTTTGCACGGGAGTTCGTGTCCGTCCGAGGAGTCAGAAGAGCAGAAGTGTTCCAAGTTCTCCGACAAACTTGCTGGTTCCTGGAAGCTGTTCGTTTAGGGCGAATAAAGCTTTGAGCAACGGTGATCATTCACCCCAGCAGGAGTTCTTCCATCTTTCGCTAGTCACCTTCTTCGTTGCTGCCAGTAACCCTGATTGTATCTTCTTTTTAGAAGTACTACGATCTAATTGCTGTGATTACGAAATCTTTTTAGATTCTCGTAATATCATAACGATATCTTTTTAGATCTTCGTTATACTTGCGCAACCTTCCTAGAAGTATTGCGTTGGAACATTGTTTTTACAATTGTTTCATATTCTCAGTTTTCCATCGAAAAATTGTGTCCCGGCAATAACATTCTCAAAGCTTTATTGCTACGATGGAAAACGTTAATGTTTCACTCCTCAATACTGACTTTTGCAAATTAGAAAAGTTTGATGGAGAGCATTATCAAGTCTGGAAGAGAAAGGTTTTTCTTACTCTTCAACTCAGAGACGTAGATCACGTGCTTCTTGAAGAGGAACCTACTGTTCCAGATACTGGGTCTGCTGCCGCAATCTCTGCGGCTACTAAACTTCAGGCCAAGTGGAGAAGAGAAAATAGCATTTGCAGGCTGCTTATCCTGAATGCTATGGAGGATTCCCTTGCAGAATCCTATTCTAAGAAGAATATCGCTAGAGACATATGGGAGTCTCTAGAAAAACTCTACGAAGAAGACAAGAACCGCAATAAAATATTTGTGGTTGAAAAATATCACAAGTGGTTCTTTGAGGACGAAAAGTCTATGCTGCCGCAGGTGAAGGAGTTCCTGAAACTGCGACAGAAGCTGGAAGACGAGGCGATGCCTCTCCCCGACAAGTTTGTTGTTGGAGGGATTGTCTCAAAGCTCCCCGCTGGGTGGAGCAAGTTCTATGCAAACATGCATAGGAAGAAGCTTGAGATCAGTCTTGAAGATCTCTTGCAGGAAATATATGTTGAGGACCAGATGCGGGCTCAACTGAAGGTGGACACACTGTCCAAGCAATTGGCTAACGCCAATCTGGTTCAGACCAAGGAACCAAGGGGAAAGCAGGCGGCTTTCCACAGCAAGAAGAAGGACTTTGACAATCTAAAAGTCAAGGGAACTTCTATCAAGAAAAAGAAGCCAAAGTCTCAAATGTCTTGCTTCAAGTGTGGCAAGAAGGGCCACTTAAGAATGAGTGCAAATCAAAGACTAAGCAATCAGAGCAAGGAGAGCCTAGTAAGGTATCCATGATCACTGACATTGTTGCTATGATTGCACAGGTTGATGCGGTAAGGACTGGCTCTGACTGGTGGGGACACTGGAGCCTCCTGCCATGTCTGCTCCAGTAAGGAGTGGTTCACCACCTATACACCTACTTCTGAAGTGGTTATGATGGTGAACCAGGCACAAGCTGAAGTTCTAGGGATCGGGACGGTGGTGTCGAAGCTGACTTCGGGGAAGTCTCTGACGCTTCAAGGCGTGAAGCACATACCTGCTATCGCCAAGAACCTGATCTCAGGAGGCCTACTCTGCAAAGCAGGTCTCAGGATGGACATCAATGCTGGCCAGATGGTGATGTCTATGAAAGGAACATATTTCGGGAAAGCTTTTTATACCGAAGGAATATTCAAAATTCAGCTTGTAAATCAGTCCAATGTAATTAATGTGATTAATGAAGTCACTCATTCTGATTATACTCTTGAGTTGTGGCATAATAGGCTAGGACATGTTCATTGTAAACGAATAAACAGAATGTCTAGTCTAGGACTTATCTCCAAGTGTGGGGGTAAGGTAGAGAAATGTGAAGTTTGTGCTCAAACAAAGATCACAAGGAAACCCTTTCCTCGGGTTAATCGAAGTACAGATCTTCTGGAGTTGGTTCACTCCGATATCTGTGACTTCAAACAGTTCTCTACAAAGGCCGGGATGAAGTATTTTATAACCTTCATCGATGACTTCTCAAAGTATGCGTTCGTCTACTTGCTGAAGGCTAAAGACGAAGCATTCGAGAAGTTCAAGGAGTTCAGAGCCGAAGCTGAGCAGCAGACTGGACAACAACTCAAAAGGATAAGAAGTGATCGAGGTGGGGAGTACATGTCTCATGAATTCGCATCGTTCTGCAAAGAATATGGAATTGTCAATGAGACTACGGCTCCGTACTCTCAATCAAACAGAGTAGCTGAGAGGAAGAACAGGACGTTGACAGAAATGATAAACTCAATGTTGTTGACTGCTGGTCTTCCTAAGTGCTACTGGGGAGAAGCTGCATTGACGGCCACTTTTATTCTAAATAGAGTGCCTCATGCAACTTCTGACGTTACTCCTCATGAACTCTGGTTCAAGGTCAGACCTAACTTGAATGTCATTCGAGTGTGGGGGTGTCTGGCGTATGTCAAGCTTCCAGATCTGAAGATTCAGAAGCTTGGGACAAGGACTACAAAGACGATCTTCTTGGGTTATGCCGAGAAGAGTGATGCTCGGAGATTTCTTAATATTGAGTCAAATCATATTATTGAATTTCGCGACGCAGAATATTTTGAAGACAAATTTGCAAGGCACAAGAATATTGTTCTTGCGGATGTTCCAGAGAATAATGAAGGTGCGCAGGTCTTCAATGAAGATGTGGTCCAAGAAGATGTTGTTGAAACAACGGTTGAACCAGATCTCGCTGAGCCGTCAACAAAGCGAGTGAGGAGGCCGAAAGACTTCGGAAGTGACTTTGTCACCTATCATGTGGAAGCAGATCCGCTTACCTATGATGAGGCGATGAAGACCAGAGACGCGGTTTTCTGGAAGGATGCGATTGACAATGAAATTGATTCCATCACCTCAAATAACACTTGGGTGTTGGTTGATCTTCCTGAAGGAGCGAAACCCATCGGATGCAAATGGATCTTCAAGAAGAAGATGAAAGCAGACGGAACTATTGACAAGTTCAAGGCTAGGTTGGTAGCCAAGGGGTTTTTTCAGAAGCAGGGGATTGACTATTTTGACACGTATGCTCCAGTAGTCCGGATGACCACCATCAGAATGTTGATTGCTCTCGCAGCAATACATAAGATGGTGATACATCAGATGGATGTGAATACGACTTTTCTAAATGACGAGCTGACCGAAGAGATTTACATGCAACAGCCAGAGGGATTTGTCATCAGGGGTCTTGAAGACAAAGTCTGCAAGTTGGTGAAATCCTTGTACGGTCTTAAACAGGCTCCCAAGATGTGGCATGAGAAATTTGACAAAGTTATAAGGTCAAATGGCTACATGGTCAGCGATACGGACACGTGTGTTTACACGAAGTTCGCTGATGGAAGAGGTGTGATCGTTTGTCTGTACGTTGACGACATGCTTATCCTAGGTACGGATATTAGCTGTGTCACGGAGACAAAGAAATTCATCTCAAGCAAGTTCAGTATGAAGGACTTGGGGGAAGCTGATGTGATCTTAGGGATCAAGATCATCCGGACAGACACTGGACTAGCGCTGTCACAGTCTCATTATATTGAGAAAATGATCACTCGTTATGGGTATCGGGATCTTACAGGGATCGATACGCCGTACAGGTGTGATATGAAGCTGAAGCCTAATTCAGGGGAAAGCGTCAGGCAGCTGGAATATGCAAGCGTAATCGGAAGTTTGATGTATGCTACTAATGCCACAAGGCCTGACATAGCTTTCGTCGTGGGAATGCTGAGTCGTTTCACGAGCAACCCAGGTGCTGAACACTGGAAAGCTGTGAAACGGGTTATGAGATATCTCAAGAAGACTCAGACATATGCACTTTACTACAGCGGAGATCCGCCGGTAGTGGAAGGCTTCAGTGATGCCAGCTGGTGCTCAGAGGTGGAGAGCGAGAGGTCCACCGGTGGATTCGTTTTCACAATGGGTGGAGCTGCTATATCGTGGAAGTCGAAGAAGCAGACCATGCTCTCGCGGTCATCTATGGAATCTGAGTTCTTTGCACTTGATACCGCAGCCGAGGAAGCAGAATGGCTTCGGGAGCTCATGTATGATCTTTCAATGGTTGGGGCGCAAATACCGACGATACCGATATACTGCGACAACCAAACGACTGCGGCGGTGGCATCAAATGACCTCTTCAACGGGAAGAAGAGGACTGTGCGGTTGAAGCACAGGGCAATACACGAACTTATCAAGAGAGGTGTTATTGCAGTTATTGATGTTCGGAGTCAGGAGAACCTGGCGGATCCGTTCACCAAGGGCCTCAAGCGCCAGCTGGTCGATGATACAGCTTGTAAAATGGGGTTGAAGGCATTCTGATATTGTATTATTGTATTCATACCATAAAGTTTTATGCTATTAGTTCAAAGATTTATCTACTAGGCATCTAGCTTTTGGTTCAAGGGAGGACCACTAATCGGAAGAATATCAGGAACGGTGGGTACATGTTCTATTGGGCATGGAGAGGTTACGGACCTATAACCACTGTTGTCTACTGTTGTTTTCTGCGAAAAACGGTTCCTGTGGGAAGGTTGGCTTAATTGCCTTAATGAGTTCTCAGGCAGAGTGAATGCCTGGTGTGCCTTACAGGAGGCACGGTAGAGCAGCACTACAAGGAGTGAAACTCCATGCTACAGTGGGGTGACTCCACAATGAGGTTCCTATATGTGGGGTGCTGCCGAGTAATAGGATAAAGCCTCGACTTTGCAGGCAAAGTCACAGCGGCGTAGCACCGCAAATAGGCAGTTAGCCTAATGCTGTATGATAAAAATAAAGAGGGGTGTAGTCAGCACTACAAAGAGGAGGAGTTCCTCATGTTACAGTGACACGACACCACGATGAGGTACCCTGTTAGGGATAAAGCCTCGGCCTTGCAAGCCATGTCGTTGCGGCGTAACACCACAAGGGAGCCTAAGGCTTCATGCTGGGTAGTTTGGCACTACAAAGAGGCGGTTGCCTCATGCTACAGTAGTATGACACTACAATGAGGTTCCCGGTACGGGGTAAGGCCTCGGCTTTAAGCCATGTCATGGCGGCGTAGCACCGCAAGGGAAGCGCAAAGCGCTTCATGCCATGTCTCTTTATAATGAACTTACCTATAGTGTATGGACAAAGAGATATCAGGCCGTCTCTTGAGGGTAAACTTGTAGACGCCCAAAATTATACACTGAAACCAGGCTGGCACAGGGCCTTTAATGTGTAGCCAGAAGCACATGTAACTACATTATGTGAGTGAAAAGAATTTCAGCTGTGATGCAGAATTCAAGGCTTAATCCATTCTTGTATTATAGTTTGATTTTTGATCCATGCAGGAAGATTCAAGTCGTCAGCGACATCTCTCCTTATGCATGATGGACAGTTACTGTGGGGAACACTTATACCCATATATAGAGATATGTGGGGGATTGTTGGAGTTTGGTCTATTTCAAAGAGAATTTGTCCCACATCGGCTAGACCAAAGGAGTTGTATCTCTATATAATAGCATTACTATTTTAGAGATGCACATGTGGTGTGGAGGTGCACATGGGTGTGCCATGTGGAATTATTTTTCTAATGGGAAAAAGGCTAAATCAACAATAAAAGCATTCATGCTTTTTGCTCTTGGGAAATTCATTTCCATGGGAGCTAAGCCCCGTAGGCGCTTAGCGACTCGGACTCGGACTCGGGCTCATGGGCTCATGAGGCGTAATGTGGCGTTTTGTTGGCGCACTTTGCACTTAGCACGTCAGCATCGTCGCTAGACGCATAGTGCGCTTTAGTTGCGCTCGTTGCGCGAGCCACTTGCGCAGCCACGTTGCGCAAGCCCAGTTGCGCATGCCCAGGTGCGCTGTCCAGGTGCGCGCCCAGGTTGCGCTCAGGTTGTGCTGGGTTGCGCTGGTTGCGCTGTTTGCGCAGTGTGCGCAGTGTGCGCAGTTCAGTGCGCGATCTGTCGCGCAAAGTGCAAGGAGCGCTGGGTGTGCGCAGTTGGCAGCAGAACGTGCGTTCGTATGTTCTGGGCGGTTGCTACATGTTCGGGGTGGTTATTACTACGTCCCTAACTTTGTGGCAACCGACCAGTTGCTGCAGGGCCTATATAAGGCATCCTCTCTCTCAAGGCTCATAAACAGAATAGAAAGAGAAGCCACCAGAAAGTTTACGAAGTGTTCTTTAGCACAAGTAAACAGAGAATTCAGACGTGTACTTTAACACAGTTCTGATCTGCAGCCTTCGAGAGAGAGAGGACAAGCGCTGCACCAGCGTTGCTTTTGCACGGGAGTTCGTGTCCGTCCGAGGAGTCAGAAGAACAGAAGTGTTCCAAGTTCTCCGACGAACTTGCTGGTTCCTGAAAGCTGTTCGTTTAGGGCGAATAAAGCTTTGAGCAACGGTGATCATTCACCCCAGCAGGAGTTCTTCCATCTTTCGCCAGTCACCTTCTTCGTTGCTGCCAGTAACTCTGATTGTATCTTCTTTTTAGAAGTACTACGATCTAATTGCTGTGATTACGAAATCTTTTTAGATTCTCGTAATATCATAACGATATCTTTTTAGATCTTCGTTATACTTGTGCAACCTTCCTAGAAGTGTTGCGTTGGAACATTGTTTTTACAATTGTTTCATATTCTCAGTTTTCCATCGAAAAATTGTGCCACGACAATAACATATATGCTGGTATTTCATTTTGTCCCTTCTCTGTTATAGTGCACCTTTTTCTCTTAGCTAAGATAGTAATGTATTTCTAAGGGTCCGCTTGGATTGAGGGTTGAGAGAGTTAAGTGAGGGGAAAATAAAACCATGCTTGGTTTGAGGGCGGGGGTTTAGGAGGGAGAGTTGTAGAGGGTTAAGTGAGGGTTTATTTCACCCTCTTTTGTCCATTTTTTTAACCTCCCAAATCGGAGGGTTAAGGAGGGTGATTGAGGGATTTTGTTTAAAAAGTCATAAATATCCCTCATTTCTTCTATAAAATATCATGATTATTCTCCCTTTTTTTTGTTTTAAACATGTTGCTCCGTACCTTCCTAATTTGTGAAGATATTTTGACAAGTTATAATTAAAATTTCAATCAAATTTAATTTTATGACATGTAATAAGGTTATTTTGGTAACTATCATACTTTTACTAATTCTCTTCTCACTCAAAACCTCCAATCCAAACAAGAGTTATTAAATACCCCTTAACTCTCCCTCCAATCCAAACAAGGTTCTATGTATTGACTCTATTCCCACTCACTTAACTCCCCCTCATTTAACCCCACTTAACTCTACTTATTTTTTCCCCCTCAATCCAAGCAGACCCTAAAGGAAGAAGAGTTGGAAAGAGACGGCAAAAGAATGAGCTTTGTAACAATGCTTAATTGCTGCAAAAATGAGCACAATTTGTGTACCCTTTGGAAGTGGGAAGCGTAGAACATGGGTTACTATTTAGTAGTGTACTAGTAGACACATTTTACTTGTTTCTTTCTAGTTATTCAACTGATAGAATGCATGTACGCAGGTCAGGATTGCGCAAGGTCTTGTGCACATGGGGAAAGGATTGCTAACACTTTCCCCGTACCACTCTGACCGTTTTCTCTTGTCCCAGTAAGTTCTTTTCATATGGATCTCTCCAGAATTCCCAAATACAGAAACTAAAACTAATGTTCTTTTTTCAGGACGGCACTTGCTGGCTTAGTGACAGTATTGCATGCTTGTTTGGATCTAAAGTTCATCATCATGGGGAAGTACCATTATATTCTATACATCCTTGTCCTAGCCATGCAGGTTTGAATCCGAAGCCTCTAATAAAATTGCTACATAGTCTTGTTGCTTTTCCTTAGCATTCTCCTCTTTTACCTTGCAGCCGAGGATGCTTATGACTGTTGATGAAAATCTGAAGCCACTCTCAGTCCCAGTTCGGGTTGGTCAAGCAGTTGATGTGGTGGGCCAGGCTGGGCGGCCAAAGGCCATCACTGGGTTCCAAACACATTCAACTCCTGTACTACTTGCAGCTGGTGATCGTGCTGAACTTGCGACAGAGAAGTAAAGCCTTTCCTCTAACCCTCATTACAATGTTCACTTAATTTCAGTACAACGTTTTCTCACATTTTTCTTTCATGTGTTTCCTATACAGGTACAAGCCACTAACCCCAGTCCTTGAAGGATTTGTTATCCTGAGAGAAAACCCAGACTATCATGATGATCATTAGGCGGATAGTTAGACATTTGTAGCAGTTCAGACAGTTAATTATTGCAAACATCAAGTTTACTCAGGAATTGTCCTCCAGGCAACCTTGCCCAACTTGTTCTTATTGGATCGAGGAAAGGACACTAGTTATCAGGGGGAACATCGTTGGGTTTCTTTTCATTGCATTGCTGCATGAATGTATTTTTTTTTGCTGTACTGATACAAGCACATTTTGATGTAATTGTTTATCTAGTTTTTTTAATGTATTTATTCCAATGATGAAATAACGATAGAAGATTAGAAGATATTATCAGAAATACGCGGTTGTAGCTTGAGGGTTACCGTTCAATGCTTTGATTAGTGCCTTCCTCATTGGGGGAGGCTCATGGGAATAAAGGAACCGTCATGCCTGCTACTTCATTTCATGTGTAGACCTTGTGGCTTGAATGAAAAATTGTTGCACCAAAAGGTTAATGGACTGGGATATGGTAGGGCTGAGCAAAAAACGGTTGAACCGATAACCGACCCGAACTGGCCAATCGGGTCGGGTTTTGCATTATCGGGTCGGACTTCGGTTCGTTTACAGGATTTAAACGGTTATCGGGTCGGTTCGCGGTTTATCCATTCGGGTTTCGAACCGACCCGAAAACCGATTGTGAAATGACCTATTTACCCTCTGCCCTAACCCCCCCCCCCCCCCCCCCCCCCCCAATATATATCCAGATTTCTCTCTCTCTCCTCACTTCTCAGTTCTCTTCTCACCGCTCGCCTCTGCCTCCACTCTCCAGTGGAGAGTCTCCAGTCTCCACTTCACTCTCCTCCTCCCGTCCTCCGACCAGGCGACCACCACCTTCCTCCTCACTCCTCCTTCCACTCCACAGTCCACTCCACTCCACCGCCTCCACTCTCCAGTCTCGGAGTCTCCAGCCCCACTCCATCCACTCCGACCACCACCTTCCTCCTCACTCCGCCTTCACCACTCTTCCATCGGGTCGGTTAACGGTTCCAAAACCGTTTTCTGCTCAGCCCTAAGGACGAGATCTGTTCACTTGTAGATCTAGTCCAGATCTGTTGAGATCTAGTCCAGATCTGTCGAGATCTGGTCCAGATCTGTTGAGATCCAAGCAATATTTGTCGAGATCTAACAAGGATCTGTCGAGATCTAACAAGGATCTGTCGAGATCTGGTAAGTTCGAACAGAAATCAATTTTTTTATAATTTTTAATTAATGCATGTTATTTTTTAATGTTTGTAGATCTCTTTTTTTTTAATGTTTGTAGATCTGTTGACTTGTAGATCTAGTCCAGATCTGTTGAGATCTAGTCCAGATCTGTTGAGATCTAGTCCCGATCTCTTGTAGTCTTGTAGATCTTGTTTTTCTTTTTTAATTTATCATTAATGCATGTTGTTTTTTTAATCATGCAGACCATCAGCTATCTTGTAGTCTTGTAGATCTGTTACTCGATCCACAATCTGTTCGATATTTCCTATTTGAACTCACTGTAAGTCCCTTTTTTCCCACTTTCAAATATCTATGTCTATTCTGGAACAGGTGCGCTGCTGGTCCGCATGCAAGAAATATTTGTTGCCAAAAAAATGTGTTGCTTCCCAAAAAAAATTGGGGTAATTGTTGCTGCCAAAAAAATTACCTGCAAAAAATTGGGGCTAATGTGTTGCTGGCAAATAATATTGGATGCCAAAAATTGGGGCTAATGTGTTCTGTTATCATTAATGCATGTTGTTTTTTTTAATTTATCATTAATGCAAGTAGGACTAATGTTATAATAACTGGCATTTTTGTTGCTGGCCTTTTTGTTGCAGTTCACTTGGCCTTTTATCTGCTGCAGACTTGTTATGCCCATTATTTGTGCAATTCACTGGCCTTTTTTTTGCTGGCAAATAATATTTTTTCTTCATCTGGCCCATTAAAATCCGGCCCAATCCAGCGGCCCGCAAAACCGAACCGACCGAAAACCGAACCGCTTTATTTCGGTTCGGTTCTGGACGGGTTTGGTTTAGGACGGTTCGGTTCTCGATTATTAATTACCGGTTTTCGGTTTTTGTCGGTTTGATTTAAACCGGTTCGGTTCGAGTCGAACCGTTGCTCACCCCTAGGATATGGTTCATAGTGAGCTTCAATCATCGACAGGAAAGAAAGTTTTACTTCTTGTTGGAACCACCCAACTCAATGCAGATAAAAAAGAGCCCTGTGGATACTTGCGTCTGTGGTAGAAGATGGACGGATATTCCGAGTTGCCTCTCTCGAGAGAGAGGAGGTGCCCAAACCCTTGGAGCTTCTCCATGCACCATGAAGCATCGGGAGACTGAAATGAAAAGGTTTGTTTCTAGTTGAGCTAGTGCTTTCCTTCATGGAGATGGTGAAGATATATATAGGGGTGAGCATTATTCGGTTTTGGACCGAAAACCGAACCGAACCGAATAAGAGGTTCGGTTCGGTTTTAAAAAAATTCGGTTCGGTTTCGGTCTTGAAAATACTAAATTTTTTTATTCGGTTTCGGTTTTGGGTTTCGGTTTCGGTCCAAAACCGAAAACCGAATAAAAAAATTTAATTAATTAATTTATATATATATATATATATATATATATATATATATATGTGTGTGTGTGTGTGTGTGTGTGTGTGTGTGTGTACTATATATATATAAGTATTAATATATATAGGTATATACTAAATATATATAGGTATATACTAAATATGTCTATGTATATTTAGTTACTATATATATTAACAAAAAAAGCTAAAAAAAATCAAAAAAATATGAATAAACCGAAAACCGAACCGATTTAATTCGATTCGGTTTGATTAGGTTTTGGGCCAATTCGGTTCGGTTTCGGTTTTGCTTATTCGGTTTCGGTCCAATTCGGTTTTGGGTTATTCGGTTCGGTTTAAACCGAATAAACCGAATGCTCACCCCTAGATATATATGCACCTTGGTCATCTGCTTGTGAAAACGCTCTATATGGGGGAGTTTGGTTTATTAGGTTTCGACGAACAAAAATAGTTAAAACCAAAATTCTAAAAATTTAAAATAAAACCAAAACAAAGTTAGTCAACCGAAAATTGAACCCTTTGTTCGCTTGTGCTATTTGATTAATTAATGCACTGGATCCAAAGTTGGCATTGTGGTTAAATTATAGAGATTTTTAGTTTTAGGGTCTTATATATACATGGACATTAGGGTTTTGGTTTCGAAATTGATCGATATTAGAGTTTGAGTCTCGAAATCATTGTTCACGTAGACTAATGAACAGTGATTTTCTGTTCCAAATTCTAACATCGGTCAATTTCGAGACCCAAACCCTAATATTCATATATATTTATATATGTAAGACCCTAAAACTAAATAAGCATAAATTATATTAAGAATATATAATTTTTTTTAAAATATATTTGTTGTAATTCAAAACTGGACCCAAAATTGGACTAGTTGTTAAATTATCAAATTTGAGCTTCAAATCATGTACTCAAAATTGTTGTTTTTAAAATATACAGAAAAATATACACATTTTTAATTATAAATATGTATAAAGCTGAGAGTATTTATATAAGGTAATTTCTATGGGCACTACCAAAATTGCTAGGGGCTAGCCCAAAATAGTTCAAGTTTATTACAAGTTTGCCATCCAAAATTTTTGCTAGGGGCTAGCCCAAGCACACCTATAAATACCAATTTTCATTTTCTCTCTCCTTCTTCTCTTTTCTTTTCTCCCTCAACTATTTTCTTCTCTCCTTCTCTTCTCTTAGGTCAAAGAATTAAAATCCTAATTCTTTTCTTTTCTCCCTACATTTTTGGCAAATTGTTCTCTCCCTCAACTCTAGGTCATTGACTTCTCCAAATTTTTGGTAAGTCATCGAACTATAATATGTTACATGTTTTAAACAAGAATTTCACATATTAAAGTTGAATTATGTGTTAAATATAGAAAATTATTGAACATGGATCAACCGGGATCATCAAACGTTCCCGCCACGTCCGAAGAACACGTTCCCGCAACGTCCGAAGATAACTTTGATGCATCGGAAGCTCTCTTGGTAACTACATTTGAACTTGTCATCGGACCTAAAATCGTGCTGTGACACAGAGGACTGCCAACACTCTGGCAGTCCAGATCATAGACTAGGACTGCCAGAGTGGTGGCAGTCCTTCACAGAAGAAGGACTGCCAGGACCCTGACAGTCCTACAAATATGTAGGACTGTCAGGGTCCTGGCAGTCCTTCTTCTGTGAAGGACTGCCACCACTCTGGCAGTCCTAGTCTATGATACTAGAATGCAGAGTTTTATTGCAGTCCTTCACAGAAGACGGTCTTGCTATTAACACAATTTGCTATTTATGGACACCAATCTTATGCACGGGCCTAATCTATGAAACCTATTTACTTTAGGATTTTGTCTAATTGTACTAACCAAAGAACATTTATTGTAGGACTTGAGATCTTCCGATTTTGCGGTACTGGCTCCAATTGCAGTCAATGTAGCCAATTTATTTTGGACCGATCTATGTTTTGAATCAAGCGAGGGTGCGGTACATTGGTGTCGAGAAGTGGGACGGAAAAACAACATTGTTCTAGTGATATCCAGATCGGCCCGAAATCGACCGGGACGACAAACTGTGGTGGTGGGCTGTGAAAGAGGTGGTGTGTTCTGGACGCACAAGAAAAACACAGTTATCCAAAGTAAAGTTCCAAGAAGAAATGTTGGAACGAGGAAATGTGGTTGTCCATTCACGATAAATATCAAAAACGAAGAAGAGGGGAAATGGACAGTAGAAGTGAAGAATGGAACCCACAACCATGAGATTACCGAGACACTATTAGGTCATCCGTATGTCGGACGGTTGAACAATACGGAGAAAAAGATAGTCGAAGACTTGTCCACCTCCGGAGTTGTACCGAGACAAATATATTCCGTCATACGACATGAAGATGAGAAGAACATGTCTATAATGAAGTCAATATACAACGTCCTAGCTTCTTCAAACGCTGTCCGGACGAAATCAAGAATGGCGATGCAAGAAGTGCTCAAGTTGCTTGCCGATAATCATTATGTTGAGTTCCATAGAAGATATCCCCAGAGTAATGAAGTATTATCACTCTTTTGGGCTCATCCTGATTGCACAAATTTGGCCAGGTCCTTTGCCGACGTGTTAGTCCTTGATTGCGCGTACAAGACAAATAAGTTCAAGATGCCTCTCTTTCATGTTGTCGGGTTCACCTCTACTTGGAAAACATTTCCAGTGGCATTTTGCTTCATGAAGAGTGAGAAGCTTGAAGACTACACATGGGCGTTGGAGAAACTGAAAACACTTTACACTGGTCATACAGAGCCGTCAGTATTTGTTACCGACAGAGAGTACGCCCTCATTAATGCTATTCGCATTGTTTTTCCTCAAGCGGATACATTACTATACACTTGGCATGTCAATCGTAATATTCAAGCCCAATGTAAGTTGAAGTTTCGGAAAGAGGATGGTAAAATCGACATGCAGATTTTTGACGAATTCTACAATGATTGGAATTGTATGTAGCGAGCATCTACGATTGCCGGTTACGACGCCGCATGGTACTTTTTCAAGTAAAAGTGGGAGACGAGGGAGCCGGCATGTATTTCTTACATCAAAGATACATGGCTTGAACCGCACAAAGAACAATTCGTCTTAGCATGATCGAACGTGGTGAAGCATTACGGCACGACAACTACCAACCGTGTCGAAGGAGCACACTTTTTATTGAAGAGGCACCTAAAATCATCTCTCGGCAACTTCGTCTCTGTTTGGCAAGCTATACATTTATCAGTAGACCGGACGGTGAATGAAATTAAGGCATCATTTGAGATGAGTTTGAATATAGTCAAGCATGAGCATAGAAAGGAAGTACTCTTAGATGCTTTAATGCGCGTGGTATCTCACAAGGCGTTGGCCTTAATAGCTGATGAGATTGAAAGATCAAAGTTTGTCGGACTTGATCCCGAGGTTTGCGGGTGTGTACATCGACATACACTGGGCCTCCGTTGTGCACATCAGATTAATGAATATCGCCGTGAATCCATTCATATTCCAGTTGAAGCAGTCGATCAACGTTGGAGGCAGTTGTCTATGATGCCTGTGGTGAAGACGGACGATGATTTCTTCTCTTTGCCACAACTGAAACTTGTCCACGCAAGGTGGTTAGCCTCAGTAGCAGCGGAGCGGCAGTCCATTGAGCTTAAAATACAAGAAATTGCATGTCCGGTCACTACTACAATGCATGAGCCGACCGTTGTTTCCAATCCTAAAGGCAGGCCTTAAACAATATTGACTAGTTCACAGAAGAGAAGGCTGGAGTCAACTAGGAGAGATCCATCGCACTTTGAGCATGTTGAACGAAGCTTACAGCAACCTTCGCCTGCACGGAAGGGCAAGCTTGTCGTTCGCCGAAAAATGGAGAAAATGGATCTCCCAAGAAAAGATACAGTTGCAAGCCAAATAACGAGTTTGTATATTGACAAATTTCAACCTGCGCTTCGAAGTTACATTTGGTCTATTGTCGATGTCCCCGGTGATGGCCATTGCGGATTTCATGCCCTTGCAATGCATCTTGGTTATGATGACAAAGACGGATGGAGACGGGTGAGGCAGGAGCTGTACGAGGAGTTAGAGACTCGTCTTCCATTCTACTCCCACATCATAAGCGAAGAAACGGTTGCAAGTTTGTTGTTAAGTATCCCTTGCACCGACAGTGTTACCGGGACAGACCACTACATGTCAATCCCGTCTGCCGGCTATTTATTTGCTAATAGGTACATGATACCTGTTGTACTTATCTCGCCGGATATTAACAATACATTCTTTCCGATGTGCGCTCCTCCGACGGACCACGGAGTGTCTAACCTATGTACTATAGGTCTGATCGGGGATCACTTCGTTGTACTAAAGATGATCGCTCATTCTCCGATTCCTCCACCTTCAACAGTTTGGTACAAAAGAGCACCGGTCGAAGCCATCGCTTGGACCACACCTTTCGTTGAGCAGATCAACCATTGTAAGAGGTTGTTGAAGATTGAGGAGCCAAGAGACTTACCTGCTGACCACTACGACGTCGAAATCGACTAAGTATAGATATATTTACAGTCTAACATTTTGTATATGGAGGACCACTTTTGTATACAGTGAAATATGAAGTCCAGTAATATATATAGAGTAAATTTTGAGTTATATGTGTTTGATTTTGCGTACCTGTGTTATATGTGCCTACCTGTGTACTATATGTGCCTGCCTGTGTTATATGTGTTTACCTGTGTCTACATGTGTTATATGTACCTACCTGTGTCTTATCTGTGTTATGTGAGTGTCCACTGTCACATCGTTTCAGTTTGAGAAACTGTTACAGAGTATCAGTATCAGGACTGCCACACCCTTGGCAGTCCTACACTGAAGTAGGACTACCAGGATGCTGGCAGTCCTATCCAAAACTTGCTGTAACAGCAAGTTTTGGATAGGACTGCCAGCATCCTGACAGTCCTACTTCAGTGTAGGAGCAAGTTTTGGATAGGACTGCCAGCATCATGGCAGTCCTACTTCAGTGTAGGACTGCCAAGGGTGTGGCAGTCCTATCTAAGAATCTCTGTGATGAATTTATGTGTGAATCAAATTCACACAGAGATTCATAGTTAGGACTGCCACATCCATGGCAGTCCTACACTGAAGTAGGACTGCCAGGGTCCTGGCAGTCCTACCCAAAACTTGTTGTTACAGCAAGTTTTGGATAGGACTGCCAGCATCCTGGCAGTCCTACTTCAGTGTAGGACTGCCAAGGGTGTGGCAGTCCTATCTAAGAATCTCTGTGATGAATTTATATGTGAATCAAATTCACACAGAGATTCATAGTTAGGACTGCCACACCCATGGCAGTCCTACACTGAAGTAGGACTGCCAGGGTCCTGGCAGTCCTACCCAAAACTTGCTGTCAAGTTTTGGATAGGACTGCCAGCATCCTGGCAGTCCTACTTCAGTGTAGGACTGCCAAGGGTGTGGCAGTCCTATCTATGAATCTCTGTGTGATGATTTCTTTGTGGGACTCAACACACAGAGTTAAAATTCTTTACAAATTGCCACAGAGTTAAGATTCATCACAAATTGCCACAGAGTTAAAATTCATCACAAATTGCCACAGAGTCAAATTGCCACAGAGTTCAAATTGCCACACAGAGTTAAAATCATCACAACCACATAGTCAAATTGCCACAGAGTTCAAATTGCCACACAGAGTTGAAATCATCACAACTACAATAATTCATCACAACTACTTAGTCCCAAACATTCCACATCCAAATTAAGTTTCAAACAAGCAAAATATCCACAATAATTCATCAAATGTACATTACTGATCCACAACCAACTAAAGTTTGAATCATGAAAAATATCGAAATCCATCTACATATCATGCCGGGCCTTGGAACGAGACTCCATATTGTTCATGAAGGGGAAGTCGACCACGTCATCGATGCGCTCAAGCTCGTTGGCGACGGCGACACACTCATCACTTTGGCAACCTCTCCGGAGTGTCTGTGCCAACTCCTTCACCCTTTGAGACTGAAAATGAAAGTATAAATGAATTAAGTCTACAAACATGAAAATCTCAGTCTTATTACAAATACGGAACTCACTATTCTCACCAACCCAGCATACAAGGCATTCTTGGAAGGAAGAGCTACAACTGCTCCGACGGCCACGGGACCCGGGTTGGTAGGGTTCGACAACTTAGGATGTCCGACCCCCAGGAAGTACTGCATGTAGTCCTCGCTGCAGTCGGCCATCTCGGTGACCGGTCGTCTCTCAGATTTCCGAAGTACATGTCGTTGCCACTCCGAGTAAAAGTCGGTCACCCAGTCGAATTCCGTCGGTTTGTAACTTAAAGGTTGGGTTCCGCACGGAGGCTCCAACAGCCGTAATGTGCGCTTCGGCACAGTTTGCACGAAGCCGAACTGACGAAGTACTCTGTCGGGCATGTACGGCTCCGTAATTTCATAGCATGTGATTATGCCATGAAATAAAGAAACTGGTTGGACCTCACGATTCAACTCACGTAAATCCCGGTATGGATTTCAAAAAATCTGTAGGAATAAAGTTAACAACAATACAAAATTAACATGAAAAAGTTAGTCAAAAAATAGTACCTCTTCTGGCACCAAACTGTCTAATACTTCACGAATGGAAGCCAGTGTTTGTCAATTTTTTGTTTCCAGCTGGGATGGCCTCCATCGACACACTCGGGAAAGGTGTTCAAGATACGTTGGGTTTTCGTCAGCCCGTCTAAGCATCGGAAAGTGCTCGTATATCCATGCCTATTCAATTTATAAATGAATAGTAAAAATTAAAACAACAAATTTAAGTATACAAGATTAAATTGTTAGAAGTTTTCTTACATGTAGCAGAGTCTGACAGCCAGCCATAGTCTTAGTCCCGACACGGGATGCGATGCCGAGCTCGCGGTAAAGGTTGGCCAGGATACCGCTTCTCCAGGATATCTCGATGAAGTCATCTACTTCAGATAAGTTTAGCATGTACCGAGCATGTATCGACGTACCGAACTTGTCCGGAATGCCGACCATTCCCAGGACGAACAACATATACGCACGAGCCACCGCGTCGACCGTCTCATCGTCATCGTCATCTACCTCCATATCCATGAACTGGTCCACCAGAAATGATAGAGGAATTCCGTACGACTTCTTGAAGCCTGGTAGAGTTGTAAAACTCGTAGCCGTAACTCCAAGGTGAGTTGAGACGAACTTGACGATCTTCTCGTACCATTTCACGGATTTCTCATTCGTGTAATGTTCTTTGGTCATTATACGCCCGGTCACTGGCAGCTCCAATATCTGGTAGACGTCGTCGAGTGTAATGGTCATCTCCCCTGCTGGAAGATGAAATGTGTTCGTCTCTGGGTGCCATCTCTCCACGAAGGCGGATATGAGGGCACTATCCATTGTTCGGTAGGCGTTTTGTGCCAAATTGTGCAAGCCGTTCGGTATGATTTTGCTCCGGACGGCCTCGGATAAGCTTGTAAACTGCCAGGACACGGTTTTCTTCCCGTGACTCACAGCCCTAAGGATACGATATGTCCTCTGTATACAACAAAACACATATCAATTATGAAATACATATTTGAAAAGTATACTAAACTAGTAGTTTACAAACGTCATGTACATACCGGGTTCTTCCATATTTCATACGCAATGTGGTTCTCAAAAGAAACCAACATTGAGCAACCGGGCGGACGGACAGGCGGCTCAGAAGGACCGGCCTCCTCAGAAGGACCGACCTCCTCAGAAAGAGCAGAACCCTCTTGACGTGATAGAAGTTGGGCAATTGGCAGGTCGTCGTCGTCGTCGTCGGAAGGAGGCGTAGGAGTAGGAGCTCGTTGCTTCGACCGAGCTTGACGTGCCGGTGGCGATGTCCGAGACCGAGCTTCGGGCGCCGGTTCGCTAATTGTTTTCGGACGCTCGCGAGGACGTTCCGCACGTTCCTTCCGCTTTGACGCGGTGGGCCGTATTCTTTTGTTCGGTGGACTGCATGACAACATACACTTATTAAGTAATAGAAACAACATGCACTTACCCAACTCCTATATGTCATAACAAGTAGGACTTCCTAAAATGTGGCAGTCCTAATAAAAATTAGGACTGCCACATTCCTGGCAGTCCTCTTTCTGAATAGGACTGCCAGGACTGTGGCAATCCTCTTTCAGAATAGGACTGCCAGGACTGTGGCAGTCCTAATTTTTATTAGGACTGCCACATTCCAGGCAGGCCTACTGTCGTGAACCCGAACTCCCATAACGACATCCTACTTTGTCGTGTTCTAGGGTTAGGGTTTCAACATAAATTTCGGGTTTCTTGTGTTCGAAAATAAGGGAAGAGAACGTGCAAGAGATTATAAACCTATTTTACAAAAACTTTTTCAAGAATTAAACCAATTCTAGGGTTTCGAATATAATGTAAAAAAAATTCGAAGAAATTAGGGAAGAACGTACCTGGATTCCGGTTGCTTTGACTTGCGTGTCATCTCTTCGAGAATCTTCATGGAGGGATTGAGAATGGAGTGATGGAGAAGAAGAAATTAGGGTTTAGGAGATGGAGAGGGAGAGGGAGAGAGCTTTCTTTCTTTTCTTCTTGAGGAGAGAGGGTGAATAATGAAAATGAAAGTGAATTTTTGGGTTTGGGGGGGTTGGGCTGCCCCTAGCAATTTTTTGGTGCCCCCTAGCAATTTCTCCACATTCATGGGCTGCCCCCAAGTAAATGATGTCCCCTAACAATTTTGGTAGTGCCCATAAAAATTACCTTTATATAATTGTATATTTTATTCGATTTTGAATCAAAACCAAGATTACTTGCAACCAATATTTTGTGCTTTAGGATGCACAAGTTTTGCAAAATAAAATATCTTGAACGATTTTTTGCATACATCTCCTACAGTGCAGTCCTACCTCACTGAAAGTACAAATTTATAAATTATACAAACCTTTGGGTAGTAAGTTGTTTGGAAGTCCCTTGCCTACAATTTAGTTTCCTTCTGAAGAGTTGGTTTTCATGCATAATGCATCCTCTAACACTACGTTTGGGAAGGAGGAGAAATAGAGGAGGGGGGAAATTTGAGGGGAAAGTGGAGAAAAAATTAGAAACTAAGTTGTTTGGAAATGGAGGAAAGAAATAAGAGGAGAAAAATTTGGAGGAAAATTTTTGGTAGGCCCCACCAAAAAATTTTCCTCCCAAAACCGGGAGAAAAGTGTACGTGCTTGAGGGAATTGGGTAATATTTATCCAATTACCCCTCAATCAATTCTTTCTTTTTCTAGGTTGTCCGTTCATATTCTTTTTTTTTATTATTTTTTCTTCGGGTAGTATATATATTTCTCTTATCAGCTTACATATCACAAAAATATTATCGGTTGTGATTGCTACATATCAGGTAATCAAACTATCTTATCCCTTTTATTTTGTTCTATTTTTAAATCTTGTTGATTTTAAATTTTGTTCAAATATGTAACTTACGTCAATTTCTGTACATGAAGTTTCTGTGTAGTTTGTTTAAACAAATATGTAAACTATCTTATCACAAGATTAAACAAGTTTAATTGCTATAAATTATCTACAACTCACGTATAAGACATCTCATAAATAAATAAATAAATAAATAAATATCGTAGGAGCTTAATTGCTATAAATTTTATTATTTTAAAGATAATATTTTATTATTTAAATCTTAATTCAAATATAAGATTTTGTATTTTGATTTATTTATTATGTTAAATTTCTTACATTACTATATTATCTCTAATAATAAAAATATAAATATAAACATATATAGCTAATCTTAAAAAAAAATCTAGTTAATCTTCAACTCACGTATATAGTTAATCTTAAAAAATCTACAACTCACATGTATAGTTAATCTACAACTCACGTACATATAGTTAATCATAAAAAAATCTACAACTCACGTATATAGTTAATCTTAAAAAAATTATAAACGTGAGTTGTAGACACCTCATAAATATATATTTATAATTTTTGAGATATCTCTAGCAAAAGAAAATCATAAATATAATATTTTTTTTGTTTATGAGGTGTTTTATAGATTTATTTATTAGTTAACTTCATATATATTACTGGATTAGTTAATCTACAACTCATGTTATGAGACACCTCATAAATAAAACTTACGGATGAGTTTAACTCCTATCAATTGATTATTTTAAAAATCATGAAAATGTTAAGGACAAATCAGTAATTTTATCTTTCTCCCACAGACAAACAAAAGTTAATTTTTTACTTTTCCTCTCCTCATTTTTTGGTCATCCAAACAAGAAGAGGTAAAGTTAACTTTCCTCTCCCTCAAATTTCCTTCCTCTCAAATTTTTCTCTCCCTCCCCTCCTATGTTCCCAAACATAGGCCTCGTTTGGTTCGCGGAATGGAAGTGAAAGGAAATCAATTCCTTGTCATTTCCTTTCCTTTGGGAAACTTTAATTCCTATTGATTTTCCTTTTCGATGTTTGGCAATGCCAAAGAATTTGGAAAGGAAAGTGAATACTTCAATGTGGGAAAGTGATTCATTTCTTGGATGGATGGAATCACTTTTCTCCCTAATTTTTCTTCCATTGGGATTCACTTTCTTTTTCTCCTCAATTCTTTGGACGCCCAAACATAGAAAAGTAATCACTTTCCTTTCCCAACCGGAAGATTCCGCAAACCAAACGAGGCCATAGTGTAAGGTACCCAAGCTTTTCTAATATACGTCAGTTAATTACAAACTTTTAACACTGATATAACTATACATAATTAAGTGCTCCAGTGAGTTTGTAACTAATTAATTAATTGTGCTTAACCAACATATATAAATAACTTTTACCTTTTCGAAATCCTTTTGTGGTCGTAGCTTTGTAATCTCCTAAGCAATAACTATTATAAATAGAGATGTACGAAGAATCATTGAAGAATTCAACCCGTGAATTTTTTTTGGTCTGTCATCTCTTATATTTCTTAGTCAATTAACAGGTATTTTCATCCAAAGGGATGATGTTCCTACAAATAGCAGGAAAGAAAAATAGTTTCTGAAATTTGCATGTAGAGTAACCCACCGCTAGGGGTGCAACTCGGACGGGTTGGGTCGGGTTTGAGGTCAACCCGAGTCCAACCCGATAGATCATAAGCCTAGTCCAAGTCCAAGCCCGATCCGACTTCGGGTTCAACATATGAAGTCCAAGACCAAGCCCGGAGGATCGGGTTAGGCTCGGGTTGGGTCGGGTCCATCGGGTTTATCGGACTCTAATATGATATTTGAAATAATTTTAAACAAGTGTAATATTAAATGCATAATCAAATAGCAATCAAGCCTCAATCATTACAAAATAAAACTGAAATGAGATTTAGGACAAGGAATTGAAGAGTTTGGGTGAAAAAAATTATAGTTTAAACTTTTTATTTAAGTAGTATGAAATAATATATATATAAATTTATATATGTCGGGTTTCGGGTTCTTCGGGTTATCCAACACATGAACCCAAGTCCAACCCGATTTTTGATCGGGTTCAAATATTTTAACCCGAGCCCAAGCCCGAATCCGAATATCTTCAACCCTAACCCAACCCATTAACGGATTTACCCGATCGGATTCGGGTTTAGCCCGCCCGAATTGCACCCCGACCCACCGCTGTCTCCTATGGCTGGACGGCTGAGCTGGACAACCCGTCCAATGGGGGCAGTGCCCAAGCCATAAAAAAATGGCGGGCGGACAATGGGGGCAGTGCCCAAGCCATCTATGATGGCGGGCGGGCGGCTTATGTGGCATCACCAAGCCATCTATGATGGCGGTGGGACTAAAGAAAACCCCCTTCCCTGTAAAAGGTTGGGGTGGTAGTTTGAGCATCCCTCGAAGACCGGCGTGTCAGTTCCGAAGACCGTATCAAATTGAAGATTGTGCGTATGGTTGGAGACCATCCAGTATCTTCTTCTCCCCTCATAAACTCAAATGGGGAGTCCAGTTTGAGCATTCCTCGATTCTCTCCCCTCCCACCTCTTCTCCTTCACCTCTTCTCCTACTGCAGCCAGCAAACAGCAACGCAGGAAGCTGATCTTTTTCTCCTTACCACAACTCATTCTCTAATCAGGTTTGTAATAATCATATATTCACTATTGATTTAATTATTATATTGTTACTCTTAGTTTTTTTATTAACATTTTCGATAACATATATTTTTTTGTAGATGGCTAACCAAAATGATGGACGAATACCTGGTGGACCGACTGACAAAATTATGCAACAACGAAAAAATCACATATCCACTCAAATATTTGACGGACAGGTAAAAATTAGATATTTATTACACATATATATTTTTAGAATTGTACGCATGCTACTAAAATATTATTTTACATATAAATAGTTGTAACATAATTTATATATTTTATTTGCAGTTATATGATCATACTCTTGTTTTACGAACCCGAGAGCATGGTAGTTGGCGCATCCAGAGGAAATATAAGATATGAGAGTTAAATAGCACACAAAAAGCTTTGGTGCGCTCATTTGGGTTCCACTATGTAGATGAGATTCGAATGTTAACTCATGATGTGCACCTAATCATAAGCCTTGTTGAGCGTTGGTGGCCTGAACGCAACACCTTTCAACTCCCTTTTGGCGAGATGACTGTCACATTATTGGATGTTGTCAATATACTAGGGTTACCTATTACAGGGGATCCTATATATTTTGATCCACAGTTAACTGCATGTGATCTGATCCGACGTTATCTCGGTATTATGCCTCCATCTGATATTGGAAGTAGCAGTTATATAAAGTTAACATGGCTGCGGGGCAACTTTATGGACTTTGATCGCACTATTGACGACGAGATTACTGTAGATGACTTGCGGGTATGTATATTTATGTAAAATTAATTTATAATTTAAATTATGTTAATATTTATGCTTATACAAATATAATATTTACAGGTTATCCGTTGCACTAGAGCATATTTGCTCTATTTATGTGGTGCAGTTCTATTTTCAGATTCATCAGAAAATCTGGTTAATATGCGACTTATGCAATTCATGGATAATTTGAAGGAACACACTCGTCATGCATGGGGGACTGCCACTTTAGCACATCTGTACAGATATTTGACGGATTATGTGGGTTCGAAACATAATTCAAATATTTGTGGTTGTATGACACTGCTTCAGGTAAGCATAAAATTTTTACACCTAGAAACTACCTGAAGTGGGTCCAAGATGCCAACCTCCATCTTACTGCTAAGAAACTAAAAGCCACCATTGAGGCCAACAATAAGACAAATGAAGTTGAAATGGCAATCCCCATTATCTTCATTTGAAAGCATATGCCTGAAGTTATATAAATGGAATACCTCACTTATTAAGAGAATTCTCGAACTCTTTACATCGCTCTTGAAGAGTGATTTGACCATCAATTGATGATTTACCTTCCTGAAGCAAAACATGATTGGCAAAACATCTGGTTTTAGAACTTTAAGTCCGTGAATGAGTAAAAATCTGAAGTGTGTCAAATCTGATGAAAACTTACTCAACTTTCCATGCCCCTCTCTCTCTCTCACTACCAAAATAAGTCATATCAGCGACGAGTTTAGCGACGCTTATTGAAAACGTCGCTATTATTTGGCAATTTAGCGACGTATAATTTTTACGTCGCTGGACGTCACTACTACCGACGTTCAGCGACGTATTGCGACTAATTTTTTTATAACAAAATATTACGTCGCCCAAAAGTCGGTAAACGTCGCTATTGTTTTACTATTAGCGACGTTTTTGCGACACTAGAATACGACGTCGCTATATTTTTAGAATATAGCGACGTTCAGCGACGTCTTTCACTGACGTCGGTAAATCTTTTCCATTAACCCGATCGGGTTTTCCTTTCCCCCCATTCTCACACGAAAATTTCCCAAAAAAATTGTTTTCCCCCCATTCTCCGTCGTCGCCCAGCCTCCTCCACCGCCTCTTCGAGCTCCTCCTCCTCCTCCACCGCTCCTTCTCCTCCACCGACCTCCTCCTCCTACTCCTCCTCTGCCGACCGGCCTCCTCCTCCTTCTCCTCGTTGCTGCGTGCTCCTCCTCCTCTCCGAGCTCCTCCACCGACCCCTCCTCCTCCACCGCGAGCTCCTCCTCCTACTCGGACATCCCAAGATCACCTCCTCCTCCAACCGAGCTCCTCCACCGAGTTCCTCCTCCTCCAACCGCCTACACGCGCCGCGGAGCTCCTCCACCGCGAGCTCCTTCTCCTCCTCCTCTCGGCCACCCCCTTCCTCTATCAGCCCCAAAGCTCAGGTAAACCCTAACCCGATATCTCTAGTAGCCATTTGACATGGACACGACACAGACACGAATACGACACGAACATATATAATATATGTGCTAATTCTCTTTGAGCAGTTATATCATTTTGTAACTTTACTAAGGCAAAGTTATCTGTAGTTGAGGGTAGACCTCTGTCAACTTTGCTTCTGGCAAAGTTTATCATTGTGGCGATGCTAGCGATGTGACAAGACTAATACCTATGCCATTTTATTAACTTTGTTTCTGGCAAAGTATATTGTCGCAATGATGCTAGCTATACGACAAAGTTAATGTCCTAGCCAGTGTATTACGAACTTCAGATTCTTATGAATTGGTAAACTGCATGTTCAAGAATCAATTTACAAACCAAAGGTTTCCGATGGTATGTCGAGGCTAAGTCCCTAGTTATATTTTTGTTTCTGTCAAATGCTAAGCCTTTGCGGGGTTGTCGAGCCGAGCCAATATAATAGGTTCCGTTTGTTCGGTTGAATATTTTCAATGTTTAATAGACTGGACCTAATATTGAACTTTTGTCAAAAATATAAATTTGATAAACATACACTGAATTTTTACATTTCAATCATTTACAACAAAATACATCACTAAATTGTTACATTTCAATCATTGGGTATGTAATATCACAGAATTGTGAAAGCGTTGGAACAAATGCCTCGTTTGGTTCACGAAATGGAAGGAAAAGAAAATCAATTCCTTGGCATTTCCTTTCCTTTGAAAAATTGCAATTCCTACTGATTTTCTTTTCCATTGTTTGGAAATGGCCACTACCAAAATTTATCGTTTTAGCGACGGTCACATCCGTCGCTGAGACGACGGTAATTACTATTAGCGACCGATTGCCGACGGATATTGGCCAAAAACATCCGTCGGCAATCAGCTCGTCGCTAATAACCTTCCGTCGCTAAGTTGTCGTCACATGACGGAATAGCGACGGATATTCGACGTCATAATACGAAGCATTAGCGACGCATTTCCGACGGACTGTCGTCCACTTCAGCTTTTAAGTACTGAACTGTGTAGGCTATAGCGACGTAAATTTTCGTCGGTAACCCGTCGTAACAGCGTATCAGATCGTATCGTTCCGTCGCTAATCCGTCGACAGCTTCGGTATCAAGTGACGGATTAGCGACGGTTTTCTGACGGAAAAGCCGTCGACCAGCTTCTGGAAATTCATGTCAATTCCAGCAACGTGGCGACGGATAAGTCGTCGCTATGCCGTCGAAAGGTATCGACCGAATAGCGACGGATTAACCGTCGACCTTGTTCTGGAAATTCTTATTATTTCCAGAACACGGGCGACGGATAGATCGTCGCTATTCCGTCGAACAATATATCATGCCGACGGATAGTCCGTCGACCATCCGTCGCTACCTGGGAAAATTTTTCAAATATCCAGTTAGCGACGGAATAACCGTCGAAAAGTAGTCGGCAACTTTTGATGACCGTCGCAAAACGGTCACAAGTCCGTCGCTAACTGAGAATATTTTGAAAAAAATTACAGCTTTTTAGCTGTTCGCAAAAATTTGTATAAACCAAACCAATATATAATGCACACCAATTATCCAACAATCACATAGACCAAATATATTATGCACACCAATTATCCAAGAATCACATATACCAAATATGCACATACGAATTTAATGCACACCAATTATCCAAGAATCATATACACCAAACCAAATTAATATAAAATAGACATCAATTATCCGGAAGAGTAACCTAATATCCATCGTTATAATCCGATCATTGCACAAATATTCCAAAATTTTCACAAATATTCCAAAGCACATAGAAAAGAGTTGGCCAGTTACAGTAACCTAATATCCAATCCTGACGACCGATCATAGCACAAATATTCCAAAATTTTCACAAATATTCCAAAACACATAGGAAAATCGACTTTGGCCTCAACAAAGACCACAAGTCAGACGATGAATCCTCACAGCCAGGGATGATAGTTGCGTTGAGGCATGTACCATTCTATCAGCCACTTTGCATACGAAGGCTCAATCTGGTTGAGGTCTTCTGTAGGGATAGGAGGGTCGGTCCCGATGCTACTACTCTCTGACGGTGGCTCCTCCTTAGCTTCAAGCTTGGGAGCAATCTCTTCCCTGATGGTCATCGGTTCTTCCTTGACCTCGACCTTTGGTAACACCTTCTCCTTAACAGTCACTGGCTCTTGTTTGACGACGGAGACTTCCTCCGTGTCGACCTCCAAGGGTTTCTTGCCTCGACCCCTTCCTCGACTAGCAGCACCATCACGGTGAGTCTTGGTGTAGCACTCAAATGTGGGGCACCCGTAAATTTGCCGAGGTTTTAAATCATCGACATTGAGTTTTAAACCCTTACGTAGCCTTTCTGCTTCACTTCTAAGGTCGAGCAGCATCTTCTTGCAAGCTTCGGTCTCCAGATACTTAGTGTCAAGATTCTGGACGCTTTCGTAGAGCATGTCAACGCATCCTAGCGTCAATTTCCTCGACAGGAAATTGACGCTAGGATGCGTTGACATGCTCTACGAAAGCGTCCAGAATCTTGACACTAAGTATCTGGAGACCGAAGCTTGCAAGAAGATCCTGCTCGAGCCTAGAAGTGAAGCAGAAAGGCTACGTGAGGGTTTAAAACTCAATGTCGATGATTTAAAACCTCGGCGAATTTACGGGTGCCCCACATTTGAGTGCTACACCAAGACTCACCGTCTGTATAGTTCGGTTATTGGCGCTCGATGTCCCTGTGGTAAGGCAATGGATGAGGATATTGCGTGGGAGGGGGTTGCAGATGGAGGCAACAAGGACGGCGTGTTTGTGAAAGGAGGGAAAAGATACATAATCACAGACGATTTGCATGTAAGGCCATTCTATTCCATGGAGTATGCGTTGTCTATTTTCCGAAAGCATGGGATCATAGCATCGAAGACAGTTGAGACCAAGACTGTAAACATTGGCCGCGATGAGGTTAGTGATTTATGTAACCTAATGTAGTAATCTTGTAATTTAAAGTTGGAAGAACATGCAAGTAGCCTTATAGTTGCTGCCTCACAAGTCGAATGACTTAATTCCCAAGTATCGGAATGAGTGGCTCAGAACACAACCCAAGATTCATTCTAGCATACATTAGTGAGTTCATCTTGATTCTGTTACGTCCTTCAGATACTATATACGATAAGAACATAGATGATTCACACTAATGTATGCTAGAATGAATCTTGGCTTGTGTTCTGAGCCATCCGTTCTGATCAAACATCTTCCTTCTCCTCTCCTCCACCATGGCTCTGAACCAATATGCTCCTCCCTACTTCCCTTCTTTTTATTTGACTCTCTCAGCCACATATGACATCCAGCTCAAGTGTAGAGTCGGGGGAGAAGAAGTGGGCAGGAAGAGGAGGGGGAAGCAGCACAGCCGGAGGCATGACCCGGAGGAAGTACATAGGTTTTCTTTATAGTTCTCCTATGCACACCCTCCGGGTCATGCCGCCGACTGTGCTGCTTCCCCCTCCTCTTCCTGCCCACTTCTTCTCCCCCGACTCTACACTTGAGCTGGATGTCATATGTGGCTGAGAGAGTCAAATAAAAAGAAGGGAAGTAGGGAGGAGCAGATTGGTTCAGAGCCATGGTGGAGGAGAGGAGAAGGAAGATATTTGATCAGAACGGATGGCTCAGAACACAAGCCAAGATTCATTCTAGCATACATTAGTGTGAATCATCTATGTTCTGTACATATGGTGTAGTATATGTTCTTATCGTATCTAGTATCTGAAGAACGTAACAGAATCAAGATGAACTCACTAATGTAATACTAAGACATCATCTACTACTATATAAGATATAGTGATAGGTTGTCGTATCATCATTGCCGAGGAATGAGGGTCGAAGGACAGGCAATTTTATCTACAGCTATATAGTTTCTGCCTCGCCAGTCGAATGGCTGCAGGGACTATGTCCTGATCACCATGTCGTACCGTAGATTAATGCAAATGGAGCTGGAAATATCCGTCGCTAACCGGTAAATGAGAATTTTTTTGAAAAAAAATTGCAGCACTTTTCCTGTTCAGAAAAATATGCATAAACCAAACCAATATATAATGCACACCAATTATCCAAGAATCACATAGACCAAATATCCACATACGAATTTAATGCACGCCAATTATCCAAGAATCATATAGACCAAACCAAATTAATATAAAATAGACATCAATTATCCTGAAGAGTAACCTAATATCCGTCGTTATAATTCGATTTATCTTCAAGTGTGAGAACGGATAGCTCAGAACACAAGCCAAGATTCATTCTAGCATACATTAGTGTGAATCATCTATGTTCTGTACATATGGTGTAGTATATGTTCTTATCGTATCTAGTATCTGAAGAACGTAACAAAATCAAGATGAACTCACATAATGTAATACTAAGACATCATCTACTACTATATAAGATATAGTGATAGGTTGTCATATCATCATTGCCGAGGGATAAGGGTCGGAAGACAGTCAACTTTATCTACGGCTACATAGTTTCTGCCTCGCCAGTCGAATGGCTGCAGGGACTATGTCCTGATCACCATGTCGTACCGTAGATTAATGCAAATGGAGCTGGAACCAAAATACAGAAACCAAAATACAGAATCAAATCCCAGGGACGGATGGCTCAGAACACAACCAACCGGAGAGGACACTCTGAGAGATCCATCTGAGTAGGACGTATACTCTGAGAGATCACCTTTACAAGAATGATATCAGTAGTGGGATTGAGTGCTGGAGGGGATATTATCAGAGTATACGTCATACTCAGATGGGTCTCTCACTGTTACTATTTTTTCTGACAGCATGGTGGATGTGCTCCGTCAACAGAATCTGGCTCCGAGCCAAAACTTTGCCCCAGAGCTCAAGTGGACATCCTTCGTGTAGAGCTCGAGTGAGAGATTCCTGACAGTATGGTGGTCTCCTTTATCAAAGTATCCGTGCTCGTCCCACAACCAATGTGGGATGAGCACGGATACTTTGACAAATGAGACCATCATGCTGTCAGGAACCTCTCACTCGAGCTCTACACGAAGGATGTGTAGCCTCCCTTCCCAGAATTTTCTTAAATATTTTGGGATTATTTATTATTATTCTTTTTCTTATCATTATTATTACTATTTTTATTGTGGATATTAAATATAAATTATTTATTATTATTGGTTGTTATCCTCAAGATATATGGGTACATATAGATATATAATAAATATCGTATATGTATGAATGTGAATGTAAGAATAAATATACGTGAGTATGTGTATATATAGTATTATGTAAGTATATACATATAAATGTGTATATACGAACGTATTATATATGTGTGTAAATATAGAAAAATATAAAGGGTAATTATATATGTGTATATATAAATATAAATAATACCATGTGTACATATATGTGTAAATATACATATTATTATATATATACAGGTGTATGTATGTGTGTTTGTATACATAAATATTAATATTATCAACTTTGTGATGGTAATATCATTAGTTGATTCCTCCTTATTTGAAACTTCACTGGCACATAATTGTGTTGGTCCTTGAGGCCATATAAACTTCTTCTATTATATGGGTCCTCCAATTCATACTTGTATATATATTATTGATTGTATAGGGCCTTAAATCCATACATGTTGAATGCATTGCTAGGGGCATAATAAAGCCATAGTATAGGATAGTTCTGGGCCTGGTAGCATACAGACATGGTCTGGGCATTTCATCCATATACCATGTTGGCTATATTTATTCTTCTTCTAATAAGCCCAAGCCCAATTTCCTTCCTTCCCCTGTATAAAAAGAAGAGAATTGCTTAGCACCTTAAACAGAACCCTAGCCGCACAAATTTTTCCCATCCAGTTTCTTCTACCCCGCCTCTAAGAAGAACCCGACGTTCGACGCAGCCATCGTCCATGCACTCCCTCTCGAGCTACACGCCGCCGACAGCACGTCCCCCACGTCTAGAAACCGCTGCATGCCGTGCTCCGTTGTGCTTCATCGTGACAGCCACCATACACGATGTCAACCACTCGCGATAACCAACCGCCACCATCCTCCTGGACTTCACGCTGTGAGCCTACGAACACCAGCCGACCACTGTGCCAGCAGCGGGCTTCTCTGCCCCACCACGCTCTAACCGAGAGAGAAACGATCACCTCCGACAACCATGTCTCCTTCTCATCCCGACTCGCCACCGACAGCTGCTCGAACACTCGGCACCAAATTAATTGCATCACCGCTCCGTAGGCGCGTGGCTCAACGCAGACGTGTCGAGAAGAGCAACGCCATGGCGGACCATGAGACATGTCGCGTTCCTCTGCTGAGCTCGTGAGCAACTGGGAGCAACGCCATGGCTGGCACCATCGACCTCCTTGTCGACGACAGCCACCCAACTCCCTGCAACTTGACGAGTTCTTCCTTCTCATGGACCATCCACATGCGCAGTGGTCATCTTCCAAATGCGAGGCACTCCTCAAACCTCCGCATGGCACTCTCTCTCTTGAGCAGTCGAATCCGTGGTAGAAGATTTGGATAGTAGCAGCAGCAAACACGTGGATAAGAAGAAGAAGTGACCGAAAATGGCAGGTTTGACGAAAGCTTTTAGAGGAAACAGGAAGAAAGCAATTCCGGACTGAGAAGCATCTACAAGGTTAGTTGCATATAAGTCCTTCTAAAAAGAAAGAAAAACTTATAACTTGAACCCAATCATTACAAATCATTCACGTGGGGCCATGTTTCCTTTGATACACTTTGATCCAGAAAGTTGTTTGGAGTTGTATTGTATAATTTCATTTAGACCCCTTCACTTTATAGTAATTGTATAAACCATAGTAGCAATAAAATAACATACTTGCATGGAATCTAAAGTTAATCTTAGTATTTGTCTAAAGAATACTATATATACATATTAATAATTAATAGCTAACGTATAGGAAGGCTCCCTGCAACTCTATTAGTTAGCCTTTACAATAGAGGTGCACTTTGCATAAAAACCCTTAGAAATAATCTTTTGGTGTATAAGGAAAGAGAATCTTCTTTAGATATTTAGTTTTTTTTAGTTGCACATATTTCAGTGAAACCCCAATTACTTTGTGTACGTTCGCCAAATTGAGATAAAACTTGCGCCAACGGGACCGTATCATTTTTCTGGTCCTGTATGCCAAGTTTGGTCCAATTCTGAGACAGTTGAATCGGACGTCGTTTTGCGGGCCCCACGGTCCCACGCAACGGACGATTTTGTGCACGGTCCGCCGGAATCCAACTCTGGACATACGGTCGGGTTCATATCGAAAAACTGGATCCGTAGACATGTAGTTTGGCGACCTTAGAGACTGTTGACTCTGGCACGCTTTTCGGTGCAAAGCGGGTCCAACGGCGGACATCGTTTTTGCCCAAAATTACCGTTTTGCCCCTGTGTCCAGAATTGGACTTAAGGACAGACAATCCTAGCTAAATTGACTATTCTGAGATCATTGGTATTATCTATTTCAGTATCCGGGGACTGTTGTATGGGTTTTGACTATTGTGGCATATTGAGTGATTTGGATCATCAGTTTCACCAGCACAGGACCACAGGCGAGTACAGTTTATCGTTTGCATTTCGATATTGATCTTTACTATATTTCATTGATTGGTCATTAGTTATGTGATATTTTTATACTCTATTATAAATTGTTGAGTCGGGAATGAGAAGTACCAAGGATGTGTGATCCGACCATAGACAGTGTTTATTTTCTGCAGTAGACATCGTATACAGTGGTTACTTTTCTGTAGTAGACATCGTAGACAGTGCTTACTTTTCTGCAGTAGACATCGTAGACAGTGCTTACTTTTCTGCAGTAGACCTCGTAGACAGTGCTTATTTTTCTGCAAGTAGACATTGTAGACATTGCTTATTTTCTGCAAGTAGACATTGTAGACAGTGCTTATTTTCTGTAAGTAGACATTGTAGACCGTGCGGTGTAGTGGCCCAGACTGATCATATATCAAAGGTACTTCTAACGGTGGAAAGTATATTGGTCTATTTATTACTATTGATTTTCTCACGGCTTTACTGTCATTTTCAAAACTCATGATTAATGCCTAACCTTTGTTTTATAGTCATTTTCTTTATTTAAAATTGCATTCAGTGAATTGTGCTCGTTCCATTCCTGACTGGAAACCAACATTTTCAGGTTAGCCGTGGATTCACTTAGCTTGGGGAGTGACGGGAATACTTGCAGACAAAAGCCTAGAGACTAGCTAGATAATTGAGTTGTAGCCATTCTTTTATTTGTACAAGTTTATATTCTTCTACAAATAAAAAAGCTTGTAATCATTGTAAGTTAAATTAGTTTCTGTGAATGAGCATTGGATTTTTTGTGATTTTGATCCTCATGGCCGTGACAGCGTTCTACCGCCGACACTGCGGCGTAGGCTGGCTTGGACACGTCTCGTATCCGTTTAAAAAAAAAATGGGTGCGGGTCGTGACAAGTTTTTTTGGTGGCCCATGCAGGTCAGTTTTCGCAAATCATGCGAACTCGTGATAGTACTTAAGTTAGTTGTACTATTGCGAGCTTGCGACTAGAACATGCTCATTCACCAAAACGAATTAATTTAATTTAAGAGAATGACTAAGACTAGGAGTCCCTTATACAAGTTTACGGATGGGTAGTCTAGGCCATGCAACTTAGATGAGGAGTTAGTAATTTTGATAGTTGTCAGATCCCCAAAGGTACATTATTGTCTCTTGATAGGACGATATGATCCAATGTGAATCGATTAATCACTTGGTGAGACCAGGGCTTCCTAGGATTAATATTCTAACCTAGATGAATTATTTAATTCCTTCTTCTTGCCTCCTAGATATTATCCTCATATCATAGTCAAATTATCTATTTAGTTCCTATTTTTGCCCTAAGAGTTATTCTTTTTGTGTTATCTATAGATAAACCCCGAGTTAGTTTCGATTCAAAGTTTTTCTCAAAAGTGTGAATACACATGAAATAGACATTAGAATGTTGTAATTCTTTTATCTTCAGTTATTTTCTCCAGGATTAAATCTTTTATTTTAAGGATTGTGACTGGTAGGACAAATACTTATACTTTATTTCATAGTCAACATGTTTGAATCTCTAGGAGCTCATGAATTCTTACAGATATAGTTAAAGGAATGTTAGTTAACTCATGATGGCAGGACAGCAGCGCACTGTCGCCATTTATTTGAATTATAGAGACCATGGACTCACTGCAGCCAGCAGCGTACTGGCGAGACACGACCCTAGAGTTGAATTATTTTTTAGGAAATTATAGGTTATAGAATATTCCTAAAACTATGGCTAGTGGTCCTCTGTTGATCGTAGATACCCTTGAGCCAATATTGGATAGAGTTAAGAAGTGTTCGATTTTGTATCATGTTGAGTTACGAAACCAAGGGTTTACCACAGCCAGGGTATACGGACGAGGCATAATCCGCGATAAAATGACTTCAAACATGATTACAAGCTTGGGATACCATAGATGATAGGATAATGCCATGCATGAGATCCAAAGCGGATATTAGTGGAAGTTTGATAAGTTAGGTAGCATGTCTTCCGACCTAGCATTCTGTGATCCTCGTGATCTATTGATAAGGAAATTGACTGACACTAATAGGTTACCTAGAATATAGAATTCAGAAGTCCCTAAACCATTAGTCGACCAAGGCCTTAAGGGTAAGATGATAGTGGGATGTCTATAGAAGCAAGAATACCGGGTAAGGTTTGATTCTCACAAAACTCGAACTACTTGTGCCTTCTTTTAAAAATCTCGCATAATTATATTTGACTATCTTAACAAACGCTGCTGTTACAGCTTAGTTTTGCAAGCTCACTCTGTTCTCGAGCTTGATTTGAGGCATATGTTTAGTGGGGACGCCTGCTAACTTATTGTCTAATCAAAATCAGTGTATTATGGTCTGATCAACCATGATACATTTGGTTCGCTCTTTCGTTTAATTACACTACGTGGATGGGGATATACAGGTATCTAGGATCTCATCCGCGACTGCTTGACAACTCCTCTTGAATTATATGTTCGCCCTTGAATCACGAAATCGTATTCAGTAACATCTCCCTTGAATTATTATTGTTTTTGTCTTTCACCGATTTGGAAGGACGAAAGCTCATGATGGTAGAGAGATACAGAGTATTCCTTGGCTATGATAATGGTAGGCACAAGTGTAGCTACCATCGGCCAGTCATGTGATTGAGTTACTAGTTCTTCCATCGACCCACAAACTACTGTTGAGACTTTCGAGCCATCTGAATTTGAGAATGATTAGGATTTTACCCTTAGTCAGAACTCCAACCTAGGAGACTATCTATTCTCAAGAAACCAAACGTCGTGAGTCTCTAATCATTGCCGGAAGTTTGCCTTAACTAGAAACTCTTGAGCCTTAACCCAACCCTTCCTCGACCAAAGCCCACAGTTAATGAGTGGACAAGAAAAAGGACAATCATTTGTCGTGACTATGGTAGACACTCATCCAGAGAGTGGTTTCCAACAAGTATTGTCCTAGTTATGTAAATTTTAGTATTAAGACCTAACTAGTGTTGGAACACCACAATCACTAGTTTAGCCAATACCATAGCTTAAATACCCTGTCATATTATGATCTACCAGTGGTCAACAGCAATGCATGATCACTATAATTCTTGTGACAATAGTCTGGCAGGCTTGACGCCAACAAAGATTTACGACTCCGTTGTTAGGGAGCTTTCCAGATGAAGTGCCTTAGAGATGGTTACCCCGTCGATACCTCTTGAATACCGAGGACGAGTAGGTCATTCTACTTTATCGACCATGTGTCCTTGCACACGCACTCGTTCTCCATTTATTGAGGAACGGTCTATGACTTGACTTATATCTCCGTATTCCGTCATGCCGTGCCTTATTCTCTATTAACAAGAGTCGAGGTACAGTATCCGAACTTTGGAATCCTTCTAACATCTTTATTCCTAAACCATATCCTAGCTTCTAAGGTGGGTAGATTGTAAGCCCTAAAATTTTAGGATATGTGAAGATTACCGATTGATCGGAATAATTCCATTAGAGTGATAATTAGTGCCCAGCAGACTCCCACTTTCTATTTAGATTATTGTGACCCCGGTCGTGTCAATTAATATTCGGAGCACGAGACCAGCCGTTACCCTTTAACAAACTTTATATGTAAGATCTAGACGAGTCCACCTTCATCTAGGTATATCATGTCTCGCTCAAACACGTCCCCTTGTACTCTATTTTTGGGTACGACTTTCAGGTTAAACAGGACCAACTGTAACCCTTACCATAATACCGATATACATTCCGACTTCCATTAGAGCCTCAATCTTGACTCAAATCCTTCGACCCAATCTATGGTTGTGAACTACCCGAAGCCCACTACACACCTGCCACTAGTGTACCGTCCAATTGAGGCCTCATGTGCTACTTAAACACAAAAGTCACTAAAGGCGCATTTTGGGTTTGTGGACCTATTTAACCAACCCGACTGTCCAACTAGTTCAACCACTTGGGTTGAAACCTACTCTAGGTTACCCTAACCTGGTAGAAGTAGTTTAATATTGGGATCTTGTCCAGTCCATAGAGATTGCAATCCAGGGTTCATCCAACCGACGATTGCTGTCCAATCAGGAAGTCCATTAAAATCCAGTAAAACCTATCCATGCATACCACTATGGTTAGACTATAAAACCCAACTATTTGAGATAGGTCCCTATACCGATCATGCAGCCTCCATCTCTTAGAATATGATGTCATTCGTAACCATTATTCCGTCTACCTGGAAGCCGAGATACGATCTTGTATTGCATTTATAATCCTTACTCGTATGTTTAAATAACCACAGGAAAGATCACGAGCTTGATTTCTCAAATTTTATTCCTTTACGGAACCTGGTTTGAATTAGAATTTTGAGAACGAGATTTTTGTATTGCACAGATTGCAGGCCACTCTAAGTAATGAAGGGCTCTTCGACGTAGCAAATGACTGGACTAGAGTAACCCAATCTAGTGAGTAAGACTATAGGTTCATGAACACTCTTTCTATCGGTATCCTTGGATACTTTCTACCGTTCTTGAAAGTTCATATTTATTCTTGATTATTTTTTTTATTTTCATGACCTTCCTATTTCCTAGCGACGAATGGTCATGCTTACTAGAGTTGCCAATATTCTTAGCTACTTGTATAAATTATTTGTTAAGTTTTTTGGGTTGCTTGATAGATACGGTAGGATTGTTAGCAACTAGTTAGAAGATTATGAGATGTTAGCTTGAGGAATAGTGTGACCAAAGGTGGGTAGAAGTCCCCGATGACTCGTAGTTACGTAATGGCAAAGAGGAAGATATAAATATTTCTGAGAAATTAAAATTCGAGGATATTGTGGTAATAGTGGAGTTATTTATTTTTATTAATTATTTATGTTCGAAATTTTTTGCATGTTTACGAGTTAGAATTTCGAGGACGAAATTATTTTTAAGGTGGGTAGATTTGTAGCCTCCCTTCCCGGAATTTTCTTAAATATTTTGGGATTATTTATTATTATTCTTCTTCTTATCATTATTATTACTATTTTTATTGTGGATATTAAATATAAATTATTTATTATTATTGGTTGTTATCCTCAAGATATATGGGTACATATAGATAGATAATAAATATCGTATATGTATGAATGTGAATGTAAGAATAAATATACGTGAGTATGTGTATATATAGTATTATGTAAGTATAAACATATAAATGTGTATATACGAACGTATTATATATGTGTGTAAATATAGATAAATATAAAGGGTAATTATATATGTGTATATATAAATATAAATAATACCATGTGTACATATATGTGTAAATATACATATTATTATATATATACAGGTGTATGTATGTGTGTTTGTATACATAAGTATTAATATTATCAACTTTGTGATGGTAATATCATTAGTTGATTCCTCCTTATTTGAAACTTCACTGGCACATAATTGTGTTGGTCCTTGAGGCCATATAAACTTCTTCCATTATATGGGTCCTCCAATTCATACTTGTATATATATTATTGATTGTATAGGGCCTTAAACCCATACATGTTGAATGCATTGCTAGGGGCATAATAAAGCCATAGTATAGGATAGTTCTGGGCCTGGTAGCATATAGACATGGTCTGGGCATTTCATCCATATACCATGTTGGCTATATTTATTCTTCTTCTAATAAGCCCAAGCCCAATTTCCTTCCTTTCCCTGTATAAAAAGAAGAGAATTGCTTAGCACCTTAAACAGAACCCTAGCCGCACAATTTTTTCCCATCCAGTTTCTTCCACCCCGTCTCTAGGAAGAACCCGACGTTCGACGCAGCCATCGTCCATGCACTCTCTCTCGAGCTACACGCCGCCGACAGTACGTCCCCCACGTCTAGAAACCGCTGCATGCCGTGCTCCGTTGTGCTTCATCGTGATAGCCACCATACACGATGTCAACCCCTCGCGATAACCAACCACCACCATCCTCCTGGACTTCACGCTGTGAGCCTACGAACACCAGCCGACCACTGTGCCAGCAGCGGGCTTCTCTGCCCCACCACGCTCTAACCGAGAGAGAAACGATCACCTCCGACAACCATGTCTCCTTCTCATCCCGACTCGCCACCGACAGCTGCTCGAACACTCGGCACCAAATTAATTGCATCACCGCTCCGTAGGCGCGTGGCTCAACGCAGACGTGTCGAGAAGAGCAACGCCATGGCGGACCATGAGACATGTCGCGTTCCTCTGCTGAGCTCGTGAGCAACTGGGAGCAACGCCATGGCTGGCACCATCGACCTCCTTGTCGACGACAGCCACCCAACTCCCTACAACTTGACGAGTTCTTCCTTCTCGTGGACCATCCACATGCGCAGTGGTCATCTTCCAAATGCGAGGCACTCCTCAAACCTCCGTATGGCACTCTCTCTCTTGAGCAGTCGAATCCGTGGTAGAAGATTTGGATAGTAGCAGCAGCAAACACGTGGATAAGAAGAAGAAGTGACCGAAAATGGCAGGTTTGACGAAAGATTTTAGAGGAAACAGGAAGAAAGCAATTCCGGACTGAGAAGCATCTACAAGGTTAGTTGCATATAAGTCCTTCTAAAAAGAAAGAAAAACTTATAACTTAAACCCAATCATTACAAATCATTCACGTGGGGCCATGTTTCCTTTGATACACTTTGATCCAGAAAGTTGTTTGGAGTTGTATTGTATAATTTCATTTGGACCCCTTCACTTTATAGTAATTGTATAAACCATAGTAGCAATAAAATAACATACTTGCATGGAATCTAAAGTTAATCTTAGTCTTTGTCTAAAGAATACTATATATATATATTAATAATTAATAGCTAACGTATAGGAAGGCTCCTTGCAACTCTATTAGTTAGACTTTACAATAGAGGTGCACTTTGCATAAAAACCCTTAGAAATAATCTTTTGGTGTATAAGGAAAGAGAATCTTCTTTAGATATTTAGTTTTTTTTTAGTTGCACATATTTCAGTGAAACCCCAATTACTTCGTGTACGTTCGCCAAATTGAGATAAAACTTGCGCCAACGGGACCGTGTCATTTTTCTGGTCCTGTATGCCAAGTTTGGTCCAATTCTGAGACAGTTGAATCGGACGTCGTTTTGCGGGCCCCACGGTCCCACTCAACGGGCGATTTTGTGCACGGTCCGCCGGAATCCAACTCTGGACATACGGTCGGGTTCGTATCGAGAAACTGGATCCGTAGACATGTAGTTTGGCGACCTTAGAGACTGTTGACTCTGGCACGCTTTTCGGTGCAAAGCGGATCCAACGACGGACATCGTTTTGCCCGAAATTACCGTTTTGCCCCTGTGTCCAGAATTGGACTTAAGGACAGACAATCCTAGCTAAATTAACTATTCTGAGATCATTGGTATTGTCTATTTCAGTATCCGGGGATTGTTGTACGGGTTTTGACTATTTTGGCATATTGAGTGATTTGGATCATCGGTTCCACCAGCACAGGACCACAGGCGAGTACAGTTTATCGTTTGCATTTCGATATTGATCTTTACTATATTTCATTGATTGGTCATTAGTTATGTGATATTTTTATACTCTATTATAAATTGTTGAGTCGGGAATGAGAAGTACCAAGGATGTGTGATCCGACCATAGACAGTGTTTATTTTCTGCAGTAGACATCGTAGACAGTGCTTACTTTTCTGCAGTAGACATCGTAGACAGTGCTTACTTTTCTGCAGTAGACATCGTAGACAGTGCTTACTTTTCTGCAGTAGACCTCGTAGACTGCTTATTTTTCTGCAAGTAGACATTGTAGACAGTGCTTATTTTCTGCAAGTAGACATTGTAGACAGTGCTTATTTTCTACAAGTAGACATTGTAGACCGTGCGGTGTAGTGGCCCAGACTGATCACATATCAAAGGTACTTCTAACGGTGGAAAGTATATTGGTCTATTTATTACTATTGATTTTCTCACGGCTTTACTGTCATTTTCAAAACTCATGATTAATGCCTAACCTTTGTTTTATAGTCATTTTCTTTATTTGAAATTGCATTCAGTGAATTGTGCTCGTTCCATTCCTAACTGAAAACCAACATTTTTAGGTTAGCCGTGGATTCACTTAGCTTGGGGAGTGACGGGAATACTTGCAGACAAAAGCCTAGAGACTAGCTAGATAATTGAGTTGTAGCCATTCTTTTATTTGTACAAGTTTATATTCTTCTACAAATGAAAAAGCTTGTAATTATTGTAAGTTAAATTAGTTTCTGTGAATGAGCATTGAATTTTTTGTGATTTTGATCCTCATGGCCGTGACAGCGTTCTACCGCCGACACTGCGGCGTAGGCTGGCTTGGACACGTCTCGTATCCGTTTAAAAAAAAATAGGTGCGGGTCGTGACAGGATGTCTACTTGAGCTCCGGGACAAAGTTTTGGCTCGGAGCAAGAATCTGTTGATGGAGCACATCTACTATGCTGTCAGAAAAAATTAGTAACGGTGGGAGACCCATCTGAGTTGGACGTATACTCTGATAATATCTCCTCCAACACTCAATCCCACTACTGATATCATTCTTGTAATTGTGATCTATCAGAGTATACGTCATACTGAGATGGATCTAGTATTCTCTCTTGTTGGTTGTCGTATCATCATTGCCGAGGGATGAGGGTCGAAGGACAGTACAAATAGTCTAATACAAAAACAACTCAATATGTAGTCCAATACAAATAGTCTAATACAAAAACAACCCAATACAAATAGTCCAATACAAATAAGTACTAATAGCTAATGAGAACTACGCTGCTCACGCAAACGCTCAGTGATACGTTCACGCAACCACCTCGAAAAAGCGAGATTTTTGGCGCGATGAGAGCTGTCGTCCATTGCAAGGATTGCATGAAGAGTCCTCTCGGTCTCACTAGCTACCGGTGCTGGATGAATAGAACTCCCGGTCTCACTAGCAACCGGTGCCACTTCCTCCTTAACTATAGGAGGAGCCACCTCAGCATTCACTGTTTTCCTCAAACAACGTGCCGCTCCTCGGGTCATGGGTGCCATCTGGTAAGACCGATAGTCACAAATAATATAATTGTAACAGAAGCAAGCTAACTAAAGGAACCATCATGTAATTTGAGTACATTTTCGAAAGCCGATAAAGTATAAAAAATTTGATTTTTTGCCAAGTGTGAGAACGGATGGCTCAAAAGACAACCCAAGATTCATTCAAGTATACATTAGTGTGAATCATCTATGTTCTGTACATATGGTGTAGTATATGTTCTTATCGTATCTAGTATCTGAAGGACGTACGTAACAGAATCAAGATGAACTCACATAATGTAATACTAAGACATCATCTACTACTATATAAGATATAGTGATAGGTTATCGTATCATCATTGCCGAGGGATGAGGGTCGGAAGACAGTCAACTTTATCTACGGCTACATAGTTTCTGCCTCGCCAGTCGAATGGCTGCAGGTACTATGTCCTGATCACCATGTCGTACCGTAGATCAAATGGAGCTGGAACTGGAGCCAAAATACAGTACTACTTCACCATGTCGTACCATTTTACTCTCTCTCTCTCCTCCCCCCCTCCGGCGCTCTCACTCTCTCCGGCGCTCTCATACTACTAATTCCTATGTGTTTTAAGTGTGAGAACGGATGGCTCAGAACACAACCCAAGATTCATTCTAGCATACATTAGTGTGAATCATCTATATTCTGTATACATATCGTGTAGTATATGTTAACCTTATCGTATCTAGTATCTGAAGGACGTACGTAACAGAATCAAGATGAACTCACTAATGTAATACTAAGACATCATCTACTACTATATAAGATATAGTGATAGGTTGTCGTATCATCATTCCCGAGGGATGAGGGTCGGAGGACAGGCAACTTTATCTACGGCAACATAGTTTCTGCCTCGCCAGTCGAATGGCTGCAGGGAATATCCATCACCATGTCGTACCGTAGATTAATACAATTAATGGAGCTGGAAATATCCGTCGCTAACTGGTAACTAGTCTGTCGCTAACTGAGATTGTCACATACACATATGTATATCACAGCTAGATGTATAGATATATACATCTATACAGAAGCACACAACTGATAGAACTCGCACTGTCCTTGAGACAGTGAACATATACACCATGAATCCAGACCCCATATATATTCACATTTACTAATCCAAACACCACCAAACTAATGGAACACCCAATATGGATAACACATTATTTAGCCAATATATAAACTCAGATGAATTTGAGAAGCAAAGACACCCGCCGTCCCCGACCAAAGCCCGCCGCCCCAAGCCCGTCGCCCAGTAGTTCGGTTGCATATATATATGAAGAGTGCTTATGGGTGTGCGGCGGTTGTAAATAGCCCCGACACACCCGTCCCAAGCCAGCCGCCCAGCCCCCGACGTCGCCGCCCCAAGCCCACCGCCCAGCCTCCAACCCAAGCCAGCCGCCCAGCCCCCGACGCCCCCGCCCCAAGCCAGCCGCCCAGCCCCCGACGCCGCCGCCCCAAGCCCACCGCCCAGACCCCGACCCAAGCCAGCCGCCCAGCCCCCGACGCCCTAACCCCAAGCCCGCCTCCCAGACCCCGACGCCCCCGCCCAGCCCCCGACGCCCCAACCCCAAGCCCGTCTTCCAGACCCCGACGCCCCCGCCCCAAGCCCACCGCCCAGACCCCGACCCAAGCCAGCCGCCCAGCCCCCGACGCACCAACCCCAAGCCCGCCTCCCAGACCTCGACGCCCCCGCCCAGCCCCCGACGCCCCAACCCCAAGCCCGCCTCCCAGACCCCGACGCCCCCGCCCCAAGCCCACCGCCCAGACCCCGACCCAAGCCAGCCGCCCAGCCCCCGACGCCCCAGCCCCAAGCCCGCCGTCCAGCCCCCGACGCCCCCGCCCCAAGCCCACCGCCCAGCCCCCGACCCAAGCCAGCCGCCAAGCCACGGATGGCCCAGCCCCAAGCGCGCCGCCCAGCCCCTATACGACACCGCGAGAGAGAAAGAGAGAGAGAGAGATCGAGAGAGAGAGAGAGAGGGGGTTACCTTCGGGAGAGAGAGAGGAGAGGACGCCGACGTCGACGACGACACCGACGCCGATCACCGAAGCCGACACCGACGAGAGAGAGAGAGAGAGAGAGAGAGAGAGAGAGTGAATTTGGGGGGAATGCGAAAAGTTCCCCCCGCCGTTCCATTTAAAGTCTGGAACGTTTATATAGCGACGGACAAGCGACTGGTAAAAGACCATCGCCCAGCCGTCGCCTATTTTGGTAAGTGCCGACTGAATATCCATCGCTAAGTCGTCGCAAATATGTCCCGCCAATTTCCTACACAATTCCCGCCAAATAATCGACTGTGTAGCGACGATGGTAAATCCGTCGCTATAACACCGACAGTCTAGCGACGGATGTACGACCTTTTCTCCCCCTAAAATTAAAATAAAAATGGCAAAGGCTTGTAGTCGGAAATTAGTCGCTGAGCGGCCACGAAACCGTCGCTAATACCGACGGAAAAAGTCCGTCGCTACAAAACCGTCGCTAAATGAGTGTATTTTGGTAGTGGACAAGGAACTTGGAAAGGAAAGTGAATACTTTAATGTGAAAAAGTGTTTCCTTGCTTGGATGGATGTAATCACTTTCCTTCCTAATTTTCCTTCCATTGGGAATCATTTTCCTTTTCTCCTCAATTTCTTTGGCATCCAAACATAGGAAAGTAATCACTTTCCTTTCCCAATATACATGATTAGAAATGATATCCCAAATTGAGGTTACCTGAATATTTTAGTTAACCATAGTGAATATATATCTGAAATTCTTAAGAAAGAACATACATACTAAGACTGAGATGAATTGAACTAGAAAGAAAACAAATTATTTTTTTAGAGAAAACTAAACTGAGAGAAACATGTATTTAAGTACTGTTCCCAACTTGAGATTTTGGAAACACTTGAAAAGGATTTTCCTTTTGAAAGTCTCATATGTAGTTATGTTTCTCTAAGAGAAGAGCCTTGTCCAACTTTGTACTAATTCTTTCTAAATCGAGTTAGTTATCCTTCTTCCTTCATGATTAAAGTTTGGTCATCGTAGTCATGATTATGGATATCCGATATCTTAACCAAAGTGAAATATATCTGAAATGTTAATAACATACATCTTATGAATTAAGCAAGGAAGTAAACAAACACAAATGATCCGAGAAATTGTATATGAGCACATTGGACTTGGACACGATACATTAAACTTGGACTATTAATCTAACATATACTTCATAGGAATGGTCGATATTACCGATTTCGATATCGATACTCATAGGAATGGTATGTAACCGATTTCGATATCGATGCTCATAGGAATGGTCGATATGACCGATTTCAACATCGATACTCATAGGAATGGTGTGATGCTGATTTCGATATCGATACTCATAGGAATGGTCTTATACCGATTTCAATATCGATACTCATAGGAATGGTGTGATACCGATTTCGATATCGATACTAATAGGAATATCCTCAAATGGTCCCCTGCAGTAGGCAGTAAGGGCATTTCAAGTATATATTTCCTTACCTTATTGGTGTGATACCGATTTCAATATCGATACTAATAGGAATATCCTCAAATGCTATTACTTTCACAAGTGTTTCAACGATGTGCTTGTATCTATCTTACAGAATTATCCTCAAATGGATATGGAGCTGAATTACTATCTATGAAATCGTTTGTAGAAGTACAACCGTCATCCTGATGATATGTGCGGTGTGCGGGATGAATTCATAGAGGGTGTACACCAGTTCCTACAGTTTTCCAAGGCGTTCCCTCAGTACATGGACGGTACCAAAATTAAGTGTCCGTGTGTGAGATGTCGCAACTTAAAATATCATCCAGAAGTGGATGTCACGTATCATTTATACTCGAAAGATTTCACACCGAATTACTATCAGTGGAGCGAGCACGGAGAACTTGTGTCTTTAGCATCGGAGTATGAGCCTTATGTGGATGTCCACAACAACGTTCCTTACGACGATGGGTTGGTGAACATAGTTTTTGATGCGGCCGGGCCTAGTTTCGATTCGGATGATCATGATGCACCTGAGGAGGCACCGAACCCCGATGCTGCACAGTTCATGGAGTTGCTGGAGAATGCAAGGACTCCATTATATCCTGGTTGTGAGGATCATTCACCGTTGGAGGTGGTTACAAGATTGTTGAGCATCAAGTCCAATTTTAACATGTCGCAAGATTGCTACAACCGTCTTATAGAGTTGCTTAGAGAAATATTGCCTGAGGGTGCGAAGTTGCCTAAAGACTTCTACCGGTCTAAGAGGATGGTTAGATCGCTCTGGATGGGATATGAACAAATCGATGCCTGTCGCAACGGGTGCATGTTGTACTACAAAGACGACAAGGATGAAGACGTCTGCAAATTTTGTGGTATCGATCGCTACAAGGCATGTGGTAGAAGAAAGTCTGTCGGTGCCAGGAAGCCTACCTCTTCGATGCACTACTTGCCGTTGATGCCGCGGTTGCAGCGGTTGTTTATGGTGAAGGAAACTGCAGAAAACATGAGTTGGCATAAGCGGAAACATACCGAAGGAGTGTTGGATCACCCATCTGATGGAGAAGCATGGAAGTACTTTGATCGAGAGTATCCAGATTTTGCTTCTGATCCGCGTAATGTCAGATTGGGTCTCTGCTCCGACAGTTTTACCCCATTCGGACTTTCGGGATCCCAGTATTCGTGTTGGCCTGTGATCGTCACCCCGTATAATCTACCGCCTTGGATGTGCATAAAGACTCTGTATATATTCCTCACCGTTATTATCCCAGGTCCGAACAATTCGAAAAGGAACATCAATGTGTATTTACAGCCATTGATTGATGAGTTGAATCATCTGTGGGAAGTAGGTTCCAACACGTACGATGTATCTCGAAAATAAAATTTTCAGATGCGGGCAGCACTTATGTGGACCATCAACGACTTTTCGGCCTATGGAATGTTATCTGGATGGAGCACGCATGGTCGTCTTTCATGTTCGTATTGCATGGACATCACTAAGGCTTTTCGTTTGAAACACGGAGACAAACCGTGCTTCTTTGATTGTCATCGACAATTCCTGCCGAAGGATCATTCGTACCGGAGGAACATGAATGCTTTTCGTGCTGGCATTGTGGAAAAGGCTAATCCCCCGCCAAGGTGGTCCGGATACACGATATGGGAAGAGGTAAAAGATTTACCAAGGGCTATTGAGCAGCCTGCTACGGGCTATAAGTGTGACGGATTTGGTCGCACTCATAACTGGACGAAGAGGAGTATATTCTGGGATCTTCCATATTGGAGCACCAATCTGATTAGACATAACCTTGATGTCATGCATATCGAGAAGAATGTGTTTGACAACATAATTAATACTGTAATGGACGTAAAGAGGAAGACGAAAGACAATCCAAAGGCTAGATTGGACTTGGAAGAAATATGTAGACATCCTGCATTGCATTTGATAGAGGACGGGAATGGGAAGTTGAAGCAGCCTAAGGCAATTTTCTCACTGGAGAAGGAGAATAAAGTGAGGCTTTGTAGGTGGATTCAAGGTCTGAAATTTCCAGATGGGTATGTTTCGAACTTGAGAAGATGCGTCGACCTCAAGGAGAACAAACTGACAGGTATGAAGAGCCATGATTGTCACGTATTCATGGAGCGGTTAATTTCGATTGCATTTCAGGAATTCTTACCGCAGGCAGTTTGGAATCCATTGACGGAGCTTAGCATATTCTTCAGGGACCTTTGTTCTAAGAAATTGCTCGTTGATCGTCTAGAAAAGCAAGCGAAGGACATTGCGGTAACACTGTGCAAGCTAGAGAGGGTGTTCCCTCCTGGATTCTTCGACTCTATGGAGCATTTGTCGATTCATCTTTCCTACGAGGCACGTGTTGGTGGACCCGTCGAATATCGATGGATGTACCCGTTCGAGCGACATTTGAATCACCTAAAAAGAAAGGTAAAAAATAAGGCTCGGGTCGAGGGTTCTATTTGTGAAGCCTATATTCTCGAGGAGATTACAAATTTCTGCTCCTCCTATTTCAAACCTCATGTTGCTACGAATAGAACGAGGGCTCCGAGAAACGACGACGTATATCAAGAATTTAATGATGGAATACTGAAAGTATTCAATGCGTCCGGAAAGCCTTCGGGGAAAATGAAGAAGAGATATTTGAATGACGAAGAGCTAAGGGCTGCTCAGTTGTATGTATTACTCAATTGCGACGAGGATAAAGTGGAGAAGCTAGAGGGGTAAGTAAGGAATGATGAGTTTACGTCATCTCAATGTAATAGTATAAGCTAATATTATTGTACTAATCGACGGTTGCTTCGTTGTTTTCCAGCACATATAATGATAAGTTGAGGCTGGTTAGACCCTACCTAATAGACGAAGCATTAGAACAAGAAATGAGACGTCATTTTCCTTCTTGGTTGAGCGAATATGTAAGTAGCTCGGTAATTACTGGCCTCTTCTAATGCAACTGTGCAATAAATAACTTATTATCTCTTCTTTGATATTCAGGTCGATCGTCTAATTTTACCGGAGATTGAATTAATTAGAACTCTTGCCAAGGGACCAATTACTTTTATTAAAATATGGCCAAGTTACTGTATCAATGGCTTTCGGTTCAAGTCGACAAATGCTCCGATCAGAGACAGCTTCCTGGATCTTGATTTCACGAAAAATAGTTGTTTGTGTATCAAGTCTTCGAACTACAAAGACGTCGATCCAGGAAATAATTTCTTTGGCATCTTGCGAGAGATTGTGGAGTTGTTATATAATAATGGCAGAGAACCTGCAAAGATCGTGTTGTTCAAGTGTGAATGGTTCGATCCGATTGAAAATCAAGGTTGGAAAATTGACAAGCATGGTCTTGTGGATATAAACTACAAGCGTAGATATCAAGGCTACGAACCGTTTGTCCTAGCAACTCAGGCTCAGCTCATGTACTTCACAGCTTATCCGAGACGGGGAGCAACGAAGTCTGACTGGTGGACAGTATGCAAGACTAAAGCTAGAGATACTTTTGATGTTGATGAAAAAGCTTACCAGGAGGACGAGCTACCTCTTATAACCAATATTGTCGATGTGGACTCCACGGAAGTTACGTATTATATGACACATAATGTAGAAGATATAGAATTATCCGAAGAGGAAGACGAAGCCGACGAAGGCGAAGATAAAAGTGAAGATGATGATGAAGAGGAAGATGAGGTCGAGGAAGACGAACAAGATGATTATTCTGAAGATGATTGAGAGAGATATACTTATCTGAACTTAGATGTTTCTTCTAGAATATATTATCTGGACTTAGATGTTTATTGTAGAATGTATCATCATATATTGTCTTGGTTATTATCTTGTCTTTGTTGTACTTTCATATTTTTAGTCTCTATTATTTGTTGTATTATCATATGCTATTATCAGGTATGGCAGGTCGTCGCGGATCATTCCGAAAAGGGGGACGACGAGGTCATGATCCTCCGGTACTTCCTACAGGTACTGCTAGAGGACGGGGTTTTCCTTCGGTACCTCCTACTGGTACCGGCTCTGGATCCTCGTCGCCGATTACTCCGACATATCGGACAGTAGCTGGGCCTGCTGGAACGACGTCACGTGGCATATCTCCTGGGACGAGTAGTTCCAGGCCTAATGAGAGTGCTCGCCCGTCTAGCATTCCTGCTGCTGATACGACGATGGAGACGGATGAGAAGATGGCGGAGGCTGCGCCGACGGCCGACCAGCATCATGCAGATGATGCGTGCGCACCTCCGGAGGAGAGAAGGACGGAGATCTGGGTCGACGGTACAAAGTAGGTGTTTTGGTTTATAATTTTTTTTCTATTTTTATCACAAATTAACTTTTTTCATGAATATAATATGTCTGTATAGATATCGTCCCCCAGAGGTACAGAGACGCCTAGGCCACATGCTGAGACATAATTATGGTGGTCCTTGGATTAACTACTCTGATGCTCCAGACGAAAGGAAGAACTACTGGTTTACGCGCTTCAAGGTCAAAATAGATTTGCTTTTAATATGAATCATATAATTAATTCATATTATATATAACTGATAAATATTTGGTTTGAGCTCTTCTAGGATATGTTTTTCTATCCACCGTACCGGGCCGAGCTTATCGAGGAGATGTTTCCTGCCGTCGCTGTCAAGCTGATCTGCGACGCTATTAATGATCAGAAGGATCGTGATCGTGCCGGAAAGTCGATCCAAGGTTGGATCACCCCTGATCAATGGAATGCGATGAAGGCTCGATTCGACGAGCCAAGGTACAAGAAGTCGGAGAAGGCCAAGGCGGCTAGGCAACGTGCCTCGAAGTGGTATGGTGGGTCGATTCCGATGACGGAATATTTCCATCGTCTGGTATGTCTTTCTCTTTTAGAAATATTATTTTAATGCAAATCCGATAAATTATTACTAAGATAATATATTTAATTACAAGTAAGGAAGGTCGGTAACGTCGACATGGATACCGTCTTCCTGGCCACCCATCGGAAGGGCGAAGGCCTTATTGACGAGAGGGCCGAGCAGACCTATGTATGTATTACAATAAGTTATCTTAATTTAATACTTCGTGTCAATTTTAATATAACTTAGTAAATATGATACAAATAAATATTCATGTAGTTAGTAATAATAAGTACATTAATTAGAAATTAGAAATTATAGAGTACTATACATACTTTCTAGGCCGAGTATGAGAGGCTGCGGGAAAGGGCGGCTGCTAGTGTACCTAATGCAGGAGAGGCCGGTACTTTCTCGCAGCCCACTCAAGCTCCGTCGGCGGACGAGCTATGGATGACTACCGCTGGTGGACTCCATAGGGGTACGTACTACGGTACGGGATCCTATGGAGCCCTAGTTGCGACCCAGTCCTCTAGGGCATCTTCTACTAGTGTACATGGTCCACAGCCGTCCCAAGAGTCTGCCCGAGTCCACCAGATGATGGAGTCTCTCCGTGACGACCTGCTACGACGGATCGAGGAGCAGTCTCAGCACCCTACGGATGATCCTGTGCTGCTAGCACGATTGGATGCGCTCGACCGCGGCACTATGGAGCTCATAGAGACGACTGAGAGGACAGAGCGCAGCGTTGGAGGGTTAGAGCGCACGGTGACGAAGCTACAGACAGCACAGGTGACCATGACCGATAGGCTGAGATTGGTGACGGATTCGATGGTCCAGAGCAGTGATAAACTGTTATCTACCATGGATTCATACAACCAGCGACTTACAACATTGGAGCGTGCTGGTCCTCCGGGTACGCCTTCATCGTCGTCGACTCCGCCGCCTCCACCGCTTTCTTCATCGACACCGACTCCACCGACGTCACTGCATGCTCCATCGGTATCGATTTCACTTGAGGAGTATGAGTTGTTCTTATCCCTTCGTCGCGGCGGTGCCCCTCCTGCACCAGATCCCTAGTAGTCCTAGTTAGGACTGTTTGTTTATGTTTGTTTGATCCTTTGTTTGTGACTTGGATATTTGTTGGTTGTGTAGACTTGGATGTTTGGATCCTATTTGTTGGATCCTATTCTATTTGTTGGTTGTGTGTAGACTTGGTTATTTGGTTGTAGATTTTGTTATTTGGTGTAGACTTGGTTATTTGGATACTTGTTGGTTGTGCCTATTCTATTTGTTGGATCTTATTTTATTTGTTGGATCCCATTCTATTTGTTGCCTGCTACATTGTGTTATACTGTTGTTTATGTTATTATTCGTTTCAATTGGATGTTAATGTGCTTCTGTGGTTTACGTTTACCGGTGTTGAGTGTTCCACCGAAGGGGTCGACGAACCCAGGGAGAAAAGGATATCTGTTATATTGTGTCTTTATGGTTATCTTTTTAAGCTGCAGGGAGAAAATAATATTTTGTATTTTATTATTTTTTATTTTTTTGCAGATTTACCGACGTTTACCGACGTCCACCGACGTACGTTTGCGTCGGAAAACGTCGGAAAAACTGCAAAATTTTTTAGGGTACCGACGTTTACTGACGTCCTTATACGTCGGAGACCGTCGGTAAAAGTCGGTGAACGTCGATAATAATCCCAGGAATTACCGACATTTAGTGACATAATAGTCGTCGCCAATCCACCGACATAAAAGTCGGTGAACATCGGTAATAATCCCAAGATTTTATCGACGTGTAGCGACTTTCAACACGTCGCTAATCCACTGACCAAACGACGGTAGACGTCGGTAATATCGCAGGATATACCGACGTAATCATACGTCGGTGAACGTCGGTATTTGCAACGTTCGGCGATGTTTTAAAGATCAGCGACTTACGTTTCCGCGACAAGTCCAAAACGTCGGTAATTGCGTCGGTAATATTTTTAGCGACGTAATGTGTCGTTTTAGCGACGTCTTTAGGCGTCGCTAAAACGACTTATTCTCGTAGTGTCTCTCTCTCTCTCTCTCTCTCTCTCTCTCTCTCTCTATATATATATATATATATTATCGATTTTTGTGAATATACTAGTTAAGTATAAGTATCTTATAACTTGAAAAGTATGTCTACATACTTTTATCTTCAACCTATTGATTCTTACTTTTCCCCCCTCTTTTTTTGAATTAATTTTATTAATACTTAAAGACTCTTTTACTTCATTGAATATTCTTGACTTTTTTTTGTTTAATATTTTTTTATCTTTTAATTTCTCATGTGTACCTGTTGAGATTTATTTGTTTTGTTTGTTTTCTTCCCTTAGTTTTGTTGTAATATTTGCTCATGATGAGACATGATGTGAGAACTCTTGGACTTGTGTTTTGCTTATGACTATAAGTTATTCAAATTAAGAATCACAGTATATGCACTTTATATTAATCTTCTACTTATATTAGTGCACCTTTTCGATTCTTGTCTTCATTGTGATATTTTAGTGCACTATAAAAACTTTTAAAAAATAATTTATTATATTAGCTAATTGGATCAACTAGTTTTCAAGATAAAAATGATGTTTTCTCATTCCTCTTATTCTTTGGAAGAATTTATTTTTTGAATATATAGCCCAATGATTTACTTTGTAGTAGCACATAAGGATCTTGTAATTGATACGTTACATTCCTTATGTTTATAGCTACACATAGACATGTGTTTTGATTGAAATTTTCCAATAATAGAGTATATTCTTATTTTCATATGGATATATATTTATATATATTCTGATCTTAACTTTATCGTCTTGGTTTATATCTCAGTTCATGGCAAAATGATTGTATTATATGTATTTATAAATATCTTTTTGGTCTTATTTTGATAAGAATGTCTCTTTTTTTAAGCTATCCTTTTACTCTTATCATTCTTAATAAAGAGTATAAATAATCATTTTGGTTGACAAAAATGTATGCTCTTGTTAGATACTCCTAGTTTAAGCAAGAATAATTTTCAGTGACGAGGATCAATTGGTGCATCTAACTTAATATTTGTTCACCTCAATAACCTCAGAGGTCATCAAGCATGTACTTATGATATTTTTAAGCTATACTTCTTGATTCACTTTCACTAATCGAATTCGTATCCTTTATTTTCTTGATCGTGTTTATCAAACAGTATTAAAAAAATGTTACTTTCTTATTTTACATATATATATATATTATATATATAATATATTAATATATATATATAATATATATATATATATATATATAATATATATAAAGAGAGAGAGAGAGAGAGAGAGAGGAAAAGATATGTTAACACCCTTATATATATATATATATATATTTTATATATTAATAATATATATATATAGATATATATATATATATTATATATAAAGAGAGAGAGAGAGAGAGAGAGAGAGAGAGAGAGAGAGAAGTATATGTTAACACCCTTGGTTTAAATTGATTTTCATGAAGCATGTATTTCTTTAGTTAAAACATCGCCCCTATTAGTCACAAGCAACCATTACTTAAATTCCTCACATTTAAATATTTTTGATCATGTATTCTTCTATATCTCTTCACCTGCAAATTAGGTAATCATTTAAATGAGATTCACTTATTTCCTATTTTTCTATTATATTTTCTTGTAATCTCTTATGATTTTAAATTTCTATAATTTGTGAGATTTTATCCTTGATACTAATTTGAGGCTTTCTAAAAAAATTTTGGAGATACTTACTGGATCATATATAAGTTATTTGTATCTCCATAATATGATCCAATTCCTTACTCTATTAAGACTATTCATCGGTTATCATATATGAGCCTTTACTACCAATATTGATTTTATTTAAATATTAGCAATGTTTAGTTCTTATCCCTTGACAAATAGTTCCTGTAAAGTAATAAATTGATTAATTTTTATGTAAGTAGATAATCATGGACATGATTCTTGTTTTCAGAGTTTTCTTTTGACTCACATCATTGATATTCTTATTTTGATACATACTTTTCAATGACTTTTCTTAAAAAGATAGCATGCGGTTTATCCATGATCAATCTGTATATCAATTGATAATTTGGGATAAGTCTAAGATTGATGTTTTCTTTATGAGACTTATCGGAGATATATTCATTCATTTTCATTATTAATATAATTTTTCTCTGGTTCAATGAATCTTTATAAGCATTAAGTTAGTAGGATAAGAAATTGATATACTATAACTACCCTTTTATGCATATAGATATGTCTAGATCTAGATATACTCATCTTAATGGTATATCTTATACCCCTTCATATATAGAATATCTAGTATATCATGTTTCCCTAAATCTTAATCAATGATTATTTCTTAATTTTGTAGTGTATTTTGAATTTACGAGAGAAATAATCTACTAGATCTACATCACATTTAAGATGTTTTACCTTATTGACTTGAGTGTTTATCCTTGGCCTTTGTCATATCATCAGATTTCTATTTAATATATGATACTCTTTTTCATGAACGATTTTGTTTTGATGACTTTGGCTTTGTTGTTCTACCCAAGCTCATGTATTATATTAATAATGGTAATACTTTGAGAGGGAGCATTCAACTTGACTAGATCTCTCACTCTCAAGTAGAAATACCTCTTAACTTCATGCTTCGTTACCGACTATTTATATGCATGGTGAAGTAATTGAGTTCTCGTACATGAACTTGGGAAATCAATCAGATTTTGCATGAGAAATAATAATATTTATTTGTTTTGTTGATTTATGATTCTTCCATTGATCAAATGTCTTCACATTGAATTGATTCACCAATTTGTATAGGTAAATTAAGAATCATATTCAAATTTTCTAGATCAATGTTATATATTTGCTGATAATTCATTTTTTGATTTTTTTTTTCGATATCTAATCCTCTTTTGTCAAAACGGATTCATGATAAACTAATGTCAACCCAAGTGGTTTCCTAGATGCATCGTTTATTTTGGGTTTATTTCAATGATTTTATATATTTAGTAAATATATGTTGTTGGTAAAAATTTACGGATAATTGTAAGTCTTTCCAGATTAAAACAACCCAGAGTATGTGGTATAGCCGCTAAGTGAATATTTGATCAGTCAGGGATATTTGGATAATGAAATAGCTCTATGTGTTTATCATGAGATCACACTTTGTAAATGCGATTATTGCAGTCTATGCCGATGACATGAATCTCAGTAGAACTCTGGAAGAACTTAAAAAAACTACTTCGTACATGAAGTCGGAATTTGAGATGAAAGTTTTTGAGAAAACTCTTTTTTACTTAGCATGCATATTGTTTGTACCGATGGTATCTTGGTCCACCATTCGAGTTACATCCAGAAGGTGATACATTATTTAATATGGACAAGGCGAAGCCTTCAAGTATACCTATGATAGTCCATACTATAGATGCAAATGAAACTCATTTCGTCTTAGGAAAAATGGTGAAGAGGTATTAGAACCTGATGCTTATATATGTACAATTGGCATGTTATTATACTTAGCTCAATACAGTAGATCAAATATTTCATTTGTTGTAACTCTCTTAGATAGACTTAGCGATGTAAACATCGTCACATGAATGACATTAAAGACATATTTTGTTACTTAAGGTTACTATGAATACAGACTTATTCTATCCATATACATCTCGGAATGGATTACACCCCCTTGATCCTAAGAATGATGCCTTGTTGGTTATTTTGACGTCGGTAACTTATCTTTACCGTACGAGACACGAACCAGAATGGTTATGTCTTTACCATTCGCTATACCGCAATATCTTGAAAGTCTACAAAGCATACTCTAGTCGTCACTTTCTCAAATCATGTTGAGTTCATCGTCCTTCATGACGCTACTCGAGAATGTGTATGGTTGCGAGCTGGCGTTAAGCATATTTAGACTATGAGTGAATTTTCTCCCGTCGGTGACTTTTTACGATGATCTATGAATATCGTTTGCATTGACCAAATAAAGAAGGGATACATCAAATGAGGTAACCGAGCACACTACATTGAAGTTCTTTTTCTCTCGTCAACAACAAGAGCATCAGAAGATTGAAGTCAAGAAGATCCGATATAAGACAATATTGCCGACTTGTTCACAAGGTCATTGTCAAAATTTACCTTCAGAAGCTTGTTCGAGGAATTGGTTTGCGCAAATTGTTTGATCTACAATGCTTGTGGTTTATATGGACTGGAATGTCTATACTCACTTGACCTTAATGTACTCTTTTCCCTCAATTAAGAACATTTTTTTCTATTGAATTTTTATCCTAAGAAGGTTTTAACGAGACACCCTAATGAGATGGTCATACCTCTAAATATTTCTAGGTCCTGAAGCGTATCGACATCGACTCACTTTTTTCTCTGTTACTATTTTCACACTAGGTTTTTCAAATAAAGATTTTGGTGAAATCAATTTTCATTTGTATATTTCCACAAACTCGCGTTACCATCAGTTGTCTGACTGACGACTCCATCAATTGACTGAAGACTGATTTTGATCATTTATTGAGTTGTGCACACTCAAAAAATATTGCAGTTAGTTTGTAATCAACTAAAAGATAGAAATATTTTATATCTTCATGATCATACGTGATCAATTTGTTGCAATCTAGCCAATAGCTATTATAAATAAAGATGTACAAAAGTAATCTTAAACTCATAATCTTGGGCTTCATACGTTGGGTCGGGTATAAGTGTTCCCCACATATCTCGGGCGGGTTGGGTCGGGCTTGAGGTCAACCCGAGCCCAACCTGATGAATCATAAGTCTGACCCGAGCCCAAGCCCGGCCCGACTTCGGGTTCAACGTATGAAGCCCAAGACTAAGCCCGGGGGATCGGGTTTGACTCGGTTGGGTTGGGTCCATCGGGCTCTAATATAATATTTGAAATAATTTTAAGCAAAAGTAATCTTAAACACATAATCAAATAGCAATCAAGTCTTGATCATTACAAAATATAAACTAAAATATGATTTAAGATGAGGAGTTGAAGAGTTTGGGTGGAAAAATTTAGGCTGTAAACTTTTTATTTAAGAAGTATTAAGCTATATATATATATATATATAATATATATATATATTATATATAATATATATATTATTTTAAGCTATATAATTATATATAATATATATATATATATATATATATAAATATATATAAATATATATAATATATATATATATATATATATATTATATTATATATATATATATATATAAAATATAAAATATATATATATATATATATATATATATATAAGCCGGGTTTCGGGTTCTTCGGGTAACCCGACACATGAACCCGAGCCCAACCCAATTTTTGATCGGGTTCAAATATTTTAACCCAAAATCAAACCCAAACCCGAGTATCTTCAACCCTAACCCAACCCATCAACGGGTTTATCCGATCGGGCTCGGGTTTAGCCCGCCCAAGTTGCACCCCTAATCATGCATTAGAAGAGATGTCGCTAACGACTTGAATATTCCCGCATGGGTCAAACAACAGACTATAATACAAGAATGGACTAAGCCTTGAATTCTGCATCATAGCTGAAATTCTTTCCACTCACATAATGTAGTTACATGTGCTTCTGGCTACACATTAAAGGCCCTGTGCCACCCTGGTTTCAGTGTATAATTTTGGGCGTCTACAAGTTTACCCTCAAGAGACAGCCTGATATCTTTGTCCATACACTATAGGTGAGTTCATTATAAAGAGTCATGGCATGAAGCGCTTTGCGCTTCCCTTGCGGTGCTACGCCGCTATGACATGGCTTAAAGCCGAGGCCTTACCCCGTACCGAAAACCTCATCGTAGTGTCATACTACTGTAGCATGAGGCAACCGCCTCTTTGTAGTGCCAAACTAACCAGCATGAAGCCTTAGGCTCCTTTGCGGTGTTACGCCGCAACGACGTGGCTTGCAAGGCCGAGGCTTTATCCCTAACCGGGTACCTCATCATGGTGTCGTGCCACTGTAACATGAAGAACTCTCTTTGTAGTGCTGACTACACCCCTCTTTATGTTAACATACAGCATTAGGCTAACTGTCTATTTGCGGTGCTACGCCGCTGTGACTTAGCCTGCAAAGCCGAGGCTTTATCCTATTCCTGGGCAGCACCCCACATATAGGAACCTTATTATGGAGTCACCCCACTGTAGCATGGAGTTTCACTCCTTATAGTGTTGCTCTACCGTGCTTCCTGTAAAGCACACCAAGCATTCACTCTGCCTGAGAACTCATTAAGGCAATTAAGCCAACCTTCCCACAGGAACCGTTTTCTGCAGAAAAACAACAGTAGACAATAGTGGTTATAGGTCCGTAATCTCTCCATGCCCTATAGAACATGTACCCACCGTTCTGATATTCTTTCAGTTAATGGTCCTCCCTTGAACCAAAAGCTAGATGCCTAGTAGATAAATATTTGAACTAATAGCATAAAACTTTATGGTAGGAATACAATAACTAATATCAGAATGCCTTCAAGCCCATTTTACATGCTGAGTCATCGACCAGCTGGCATTTGAGGCCCTTGCTGAACGGATCCGCCAGGTTTTCCTGACTTCGAACATCAATCACTGCAATAACACCTCTCTTGATAAGATCATGTACTGTCCTGTGCTTCAACCGCACAGTCCTCTTCTTCAGTTGAAGAGGTCATTTGATGCCACCGCCGCAGTCGTCTGGTTGTCGCAGTATATCGGTATTGCTGGTATTTGTACCCCAACCACTGGAAGATCATACATGAGCTCCCGAAGCCATTCTGCTTCCTCGGCTGCGGTATCAAGTACAAAGAACTCAGATTCCATGGATGACCGCGAGAGCATAGTCTGCTTCTTCGACTTCCACGATATAGCAGCTCCATCCATTATGAAAATGAATCCACCTGTGGACCTCTCGCTCTACATCTGAGCACCAGCTGGCATCACTGAAGCCTTCTACTACCGGCGGATCTCCGCTGTAGTACAGTGCATATGTCTGAGTCTTCTTGAGATACCTCATCACCCGTTTCACAGCTTTCCAGTGTTCAGCACCTGGTTACTCGTGAAACGACTCAGCATTCCACGGCGAAAGCTATGTCAGGCCTTGTGGCAGTAGTAGCATACATCAAACTTCCATTACGCTTGCATACTCCAGCTGCCTGACGCTTTCCCCTGAATTAGGCTTCAGCTTAGATCACACCTGTACGGCGTATCGATCCCAGAAAGATTCTGATACCCATAACGAGTGATCATTTTCTCAATATAATGAGACTGTGACAGCGCTAGTCCAGTGTCTGTCCGGATGATCTTGATCCCTAAGATCACATCAGCTTCCCCCAAGTCCTTCATACTGAACTTGCTTGAGATGAATTTCTTTGTCTCCGTGACACAGCTCATATCCGTACCTAGGATAAGCATATCGTCCACGTACAGACAAACGATCACACCTCTTCCATCAGTGAACTTCGTGTAAACATACTTGTCCGTCGCTGACCATGTAGCCATTTGACCTTATAACTTTGTCAAATTTCTTATGCCACATCTTGGGAGCTTGTTTAAGACCGTACAAAGATTTTACCAACTTGCAGACTTTGTCTTCAAGACCCTTGACGACAAATCCCTCTGGATGTTGCATGTATATCTCTTCGGTCAGCTCGCCATTTAGGAAAGTCGTTTTCACATCCATCTGATGTATCACCATTTTATGTATCGCTGCGAGAGCAATTAACATTCTGATGGTAGTCATCCGGGCTACTGGAGCATACGTGTCAAAGTAGTCAATTCCTGCATCTGAGAAAACCCCTTGGCTACCAACCTAGCCTTGAACTTGTCAATAGTTTCGTCTGCTTTTATCTTCTTCTTGAAGATCCATTTGCATCCGATGGATTTCGCTCCTTCAGGAAGATCAACCAACACCCAAGTGTTATTTGAGGTGATAGAATCAACTTCATTGTCAATCGCCTCCTTCCAGAAAACCGCGTCTCTGGTCTTCATCGCCTCATCATAGGTAAGCGGATCAGCTTCCACATGATAGGTGACAAAGTCACTTCCGAAATCCTTCGGCCTCCTCATACGCTTAGCTGACGGCTCAGCTTGTTCTGGTTCAATCGTTGTTTCAACAACAACATCTTCTTGGATCACATCTTCATTGAAGACTTCAGTTTCCTGTGCACCCTCAATGTTCTCCGGTACATCCGTAAGAACAATATTCTTGTGCCTTGCAAACTTGTCTTCAAAATATTTTGCGTCGCGAGATTCAATGATATGATTTGACTCAATATCAAGAAATCTCCGAGCATCACTCTTCTCGGCATACCCCAAGAAGATCGTCCTAGTAGTCCTTGTCCCAAGCTTCTGAATCTTCAGATCTGGAAGCTTGACATATGCCAGATACCCCCACACTCGAATGACATTCAAGTTAGGTCTGACTTTGAACCAGAATTCATGAGGAGTAATGTCAGAAGTTGCATGAGGCACCCTATTCAGAATAAAAGTGGCCGTCAGTGTAGCTCCCCAGTAGCACTTAGGAAGACCCGCAGTCAACAACATTGAGTTAATTATTTCTGTTAACGTTCTGTTCTTCCTCTCTGCTACTCCGTTTGATTGAGGAGAGTACAGAGCCGTAGTCTCATTAACAATTCCATGCTCTTTGCAGAATGATGTGAATTCATGAGACCTGTACTCCCCACCTCGATCACTTCTTATTCTTTTGAGTTGTTGTCCAGTCTGCCGCTCAGCTTCGACTCTGAACTCTTTGAACTTCTCGAATGCTTCGTCTTTAGCCTTCAGCAAGTAGACGAATGCATACTTTGAGAATTCATCGATAAAGGTTATGAAATACTTCATCCCGGCCTTTGTAGAGAACTGTTTGAAGTCACAGATATCTGAGTGTACCAACTCCAGAAGATCTGTACTTCGATTAACCCGAGGAAAGGGTTTCCTTGTGATCTTTGTTTGAGCACAAACTTCACATTTCTCTACCTTATCCCTACACTTGGAGATAAGTCCTAGACTAGACATTCTGTTTATTCGTTTATAATGAACATGTCCTAGCCTATTATGCCACAACTCAGAGTATAAGCAGAAGGAGTGATTGCATTAATTACATTAATTATTGGACTGATTCACAAGATGAATCTTAAACATTTCTTCGGTATAAAAAGCTTTCCAAAATATATTCCCTTGATAGACATCACCATCTGGCCAGCATTGATGTCTATCCTGAGGCCTGCGTTGCATAGTAGGCCTCTTGAGATCAGGTTCTTGGCGATAGCAGGTACGTGCTTCACGCCTTGAAGCGTCAAAGACTTCCCCGAAGTCAGCTTCAACACCACCGTCCCGATCCCGAGTACTTCAGCTTGTGCCTGGTTCGCCATCATAACCACTTCAGAAGTAGGTGTGTAGGTGGTGAACCACTCCTTACTGGAGCAGACATGGCAGGAGGCTCCAGTATCTACCCACCAGTCAGAGTCAGTCCTTACCGCATCAACCTGCACAATCATAGCAACAACGTCAGTGATCATAGATACCTTACTAGGCTCTCCTTGCTCTGATTGCTTGGTCTTGCTTTGCATTCACTTTTGAAGTGGCCCTTTTTGCCACACTTGAAACAAGACATCTGAGACTTTGCCTTCTTTCGCTTGAAGGAAGTCCCCTTCACGTTCAGATTGTTAGGGTCCTTTCTTGCTGTGGGAAGCCGCCTGCTTTCCCCTTGGTTCCTTGGTATGAACCAGATTGGCGTTAGCCAATTGCTTGGACAGTGCGTCCACCTTCAGTTGAGCCCGCATTTGGTCCTCAACATAGATTTCCTGTAAGATCTTCAAGGCTGATCTCAAGCTTCTTCCTATGCATATTTGCATAGAACTTACTCCACCCAGCGGGGAGCTTTGAGACAATCCTCCAACAACAAAACTTGTCGGGGAGGGGCATCGCCTCTTCCAACTTTTGTCGCAGTTTCAGAAATTCCTTTACCTGCAGCAACATGGACTTCTCGTCCTCAAAGAGCCATTTGTGATATTTTTCAACCACAAATATCTTGCTCCTGTTTTTGTCTTCTTCGTACAGTTTCTCCAGAGACTCCCATATGTCTCTGGCAATTAGTTTTTTACTGTAAGATTCTGCTAGAGAATCCTCCATAGCATTCAGGATAAGCAGCTTGTAAATGCTATTTTTCTTCTCCACTTGGCCTAAAGTTTAGTAGTCGTAGTGATTGCGGCAGCAGACCCAGTATCTGGAACGGTAGGTTCCTCTTCAAGAAGCACGTGATCAATGTCTCTGAGTTGAAGAGTGAGATAAACCTTCCTCTTTCAGACTTGATAATTCTCTCCATCAAACTTTTCTAACTTACAAAAGTCAGTATTGAGGAGTGAAGCATTAAAGTTTTCCATCGTAGCAATAAAGCTTTGAGATTGTTAGTGCCGGGGCACAATTTTTCGATAAAAAACTGAGAAGATAAAACAATTGTAAAAACAATGTTCCAACGCAACACTTCTAGGAAGGTTGTGCAAGTATAACGAAGATCTAAAAAAATCTCGTTTTAGTATTACGAGAATCTAAAAAGATATCGTAATCCACAGCAATCGATCGTAGTACTTCTAAAAAGAAGATACAATCAGAATTACTGGCAGCAATGAAGAAGGTGACTGGCGAAAGATGGAAAAACTCCTGCTGGGGTGAATAATCACCGTTGCTCAAAGCTTTATTCGCCCTGCACAAACAGCTTTCAGGAACCAGCAAGTTCGTCGGAGAACTTGGAACACTCCTGCTCTTCTGACTCCTCGGATGGACACGAACGCCCGTGCAAAAGCAATGCTGGTGCAGCACCTTTCCTCTCTCTCGAAGGCTGCTGGAATTCGCAAGCAAATTCCGATCAGAACTGTGCTAAAGAACACTTCTGAATTCTATGTTTACTTGTGTTAAAAAATACTTCGTAAACTTTCTGTGGTGGCTTCTATTACTTGTATGTCTATATTTTTTCCTTGTAAGAGAGAGGATGCCTTATATAGGCCCTGCAGCAACTGCTCGGTTGCCACAAAGTTAGGATCATGGTAAAAACCATCCCGAACATGTAGCAACCGCCTAAAATGTGCAAACGCACGTTCTGCTGCAAGTTGCGCCAACTGCGTGCACCCTGCGCTCCTTGCACTCCGCGCGACAGAGCGCGCACTGAGCTGCGCACACTGCGCGTACTGTACGCATTGTGCACGCAGCGCAACCAGCGTAACCCGTGCAACCAAGCGCAACCTGGGCGCAACCTGGGCGCGCACCTGGGCTTGCGCAATGTGGCAGCGCAAGTGGCCGCAACGAGCGCAACTCGCACACTGCGGCACTGTACGCATTGCGCACGCAGCGCAACCAGCGCACCGCGCAACCCAGCGCACCTGCGCAACCTGGACAGCAAAGTGCGCCAACAAAACGCCTCATGAGCCCATGAGCCCGAGTCCGAGTCGCTATGGAGCTTAGCTCCCATGGAAATAAATTTCCCAAGAGCAAAAAACATGAATGCTTTCAATTGTTGATTTAGCCTTTTTTCTATTAGAAAAATAACCCCACATGGCACACCCATGTGCACCTCCACGACATGTGCATCTCTAAACTAGCAAAGCTAATATATAGAGATACAATCCTTTGGTCTAGCCGATGTGGGACTAAAATTCACTTTAAAAAAGACCAAAACCCAACATAAAATATCCCTCTTTTTTCTTCCCTGCACGCCTCCATTTCCACCACCTTGCCCGTCGTGTGCCCTGCGTCCGGGAATGTTCCAGAATAGCAGGTTTTGCACCGGCCTGCATTCGTCACCGACATGTTCATGGGAGGATCAAATGAGATTTTCGAGCTCGACGACATATCATCCATAATTCTTTTGCAACAATGGCATCGATCGATGGAGCGAGCTTGACGACATCAACCATAATTCAGGTGTCATTTACCAAGCAGTGTGAAGAACTAGTTGACCGTTTTAAGATGAACACGAAAATATTTGATTATGGTAAGAAAGTGGAGATGACAAACAACACCTTCCAAGTTCAGCAATGTGGCATATTCCTATGTGAAGTGCCTGGTGCGGCAGGGAAGCTTAAAAGGTTCCTAGTAACTGGCGAGCACAGTGATGTAAACATTTACGTTGAGGGGCATGGTTTTGCTGCTTCGTACAAAATTTTCTTAGTCTGAGGAGTGCTCCATTTGCAAATGTGTGGAGGAGGGCGTCAGCGAGGACTCACGGGATGGTGGTGGTGTAGGTGGGGGTGGAGAGTGAGAGGGAGATTGATGGGAGAGGTGGTAGTGGTGGTGGTGAGAGTGTGAAGAGGGAGGCGAAGGTGAAGAAGGAGACGACAACAACGACGACAAGGAGGCGGTGGTGGTGGGAAGCGAAGCTGCCGCTGCTGGAGGGGGTAGTGGGGTCGTGCGGCGAAGAGGGGAATTGAAGGTGCACGGAGAAGAAGAAAAAAGAAGAATATTTTGGTCATAAAATTTTAGTCAAAAGAGTTGATCATAGGTCATAGTAAAAAAGTTTCGTACATTATGATAATTGGATAGAATGTACCTTAAATTATGATAAATAAAGTGAGATACAACTCAAATTCTCTTTTATTTATTACATTCTAAACATAATAATAATAATAATAATAATAATAATAATAATAATAATAATTAGAAGAGAAAATTTATGAAATGCCCAAAAATTTAAAAAGTTTTATGAAAAACCCACCCCAAAAGAAACTTTCATCGCGTGCCCAGCATTATCTAAAATATATATAAAAGGGGACGGCATGACCTTTTTGCCCTTCTAATTTATTAAGAATATCCACAAACCCAGCAACTCTTCAGAAAATGGTTCGATTCCAGAAGAGGGAGAATTACATACAAACCCACCAACTCTTCAAAAAAATGTTTCGTTCGCTCCCTCTTCTTCCATACTCTGTTCGCTTTCGATTTTAGGTCATCTCCTCCAAAAATCTTAGAAAATTCCTACAAGAAAGCGCCAGCGAATCTCCATTCGTAAGTTTCACACAATGTCGCAATCATCATCAATGGATGTAGACCGAGTTAGAGAAGACGGAGAACAAGTGGATGTTGGAAAACAAAAGAAACAAGGGATGAAAGTTAAGAGGGTTGCTCATAAACGAAACATCACAAAAGAAAAAGAAGTGCAAGAAGAAGTAGAAGAACAAGAACACGGAGAACAACAACAACAAGAAGTAGCAGGAGGAGAAGAAGAAGATCAAGAAGAAGGGAAAAAAAGGGTAAAACTTTGAGTCATGTTCATTCTCCGTTTATATTGACACGGCAAATGAGAATGATCATTCTCCGTCTATAAAATACACGGATGATGCCCTTTCTGTGTCATTTGAACTAGAAATGGCCATTCTCCGTGTTAAAATACACGGACAATGACGTTCTCCCTTGTATTTTGACCTAGAAATGGTCATTCTCGTGTATCTAACACGGAGAATGAATATTCTCCGTGTTAAAACACACGGAGAATGACATTATCCGTGTGTTAATACACACGGAGAATGACCATTCTCCGTTTTAAAATACACGGAGAATGGAATTTTCTGTGTATTTTGTCCTGAGAATGAGCATTCTCCGTGTTTCTAACACGGAGAATGTTATTCTCCGTGTTGAAATACACGGAGAATGGCATTTTCCCTTGTATTTTGACCTAGAGATGGCCATTCTCCGTGTATCTAACAAGGGGTGGGCATTACATAAAAGAATGTTATTCTCCGTGTTGAAATACACGGAGAATGGCGTTCTCCCGTGTATTTTGACCTATAGATGGCCATTCTCCGTGTTTCTAACACGGAGAATGTTATTCTCCGTGTTGAAATACACGGAGAATGGCATTTTTTCTTGTATTTTGACCTAGAGATGGCCATTCTTCGTGTATCTAACACGAAGAATGACCATTCTCTGTTTTAAAATACACGGAGAATAGAATTTTTTGTGTATTTTGTCCTGAGAATGAGCATTCTCCGTGTTTCTAACATAGAGAATGTTATTCTCCGTGTTAAAATATACGAGAATGGCATTTTCTTGTATTTTGTCCTGAGAATGAGCATTCTCCGTGTATCTAACACAGAGAATGTTATTCTCCGTGTCAAAATACACGGAGAATGGCATTTTCTGTGTATTTTGTCCTGGAAATGAGCCATTCTTCGTATTTCTAACATGGAGAATTATTATCCGTGTTAAAATACACGACGAATGGAATTTTATGTGTATTTTGTACTCAGAATGAACATTCTCCGTGTTTCTAACACGGAGAATGTTATTCTCCGTGTTAAAATACACGGAGAATGACATCCTTGTATTTTGACCCGGAGAATGACATTCTCCTTGTATTTTGACCTAGAACTGGCCATTCTCCGTGTATTAACACGGAGAATGACCATTCTCCGTGTCAAAGTAAACGGAGAATGCTCATTCTCAGTATTAAAATACACGGAGAATGACATTTTCTGTGTATTTTGTCCTAGAAATGATCATTCTTCGTGTAAAAATACACGGAGAATGTCATTCTCCGTGTATAAATATACGGAGAATACCATTCTCCGTGTAAAAATACACGAAGAATGGTATTCTCCATGTAAAATACACGGAGAATGAAAGTACACGGAGAATGATATTCTTCGTGTTTTTACACGGAGAATGGTCATTCTCCTTATTATAATAAAGAAGAATGTTGACGTAAACCTAATTGTTGTTTTTTTAGGAAAAAAAACTGTCAGGAACAAAGAAGAAAGACTTTTCCGTGCAACATTCACCCCAATACTCTCTCTTATGGATGAGGTGAAGGAAAAGTGTGGCCATTTGCCTGAAGCAGTTATTGAAACCTTGAAGAATGTTGGATTCTACAATTTCATAGATGTATTCTACAGATCCAAGGTGAAAAGAAGAACTATCTAAAGTCACACAAGGTCTGGAGAACTTGATGAGGGACTTACTTAGAAGAAGATGGCATTGGATATTTCCAGTTGAGCAGCAGTGTCAAGGTAGCACCAACTGCTGATGAGATGGCAACCATTTTGGTCTGCCAATGAATGATGACAGGAAGTTGATGAGAAGTATCTAAAGATCATCACTGAAAAACAGAAGACCCCCCACCAGCAGACTCATTCAGCATGTGTACAACACTTCAAAAGATTGCTGACAAATTCCAAGGGAAAAAATACAGAAGTATCAAATGCAGAAGTTAAGAAAAGGATCTTAGAGCTGTTGGGGGACAGAAATGCAAGTCCTGATGAGTTGGCCAGGTTAATAATATTCAACTTGTGCCAAACAGCATTCTTCACCAGAATGGGTGGGTCGAACTTGTCGTACAAGTTCTTCGCTCTGGTGGAGAGCATAGATGTTATAAAAAGCATCTGTTGGCCACAAATTATTTTGGGGTACGTCATGGACAGCATAAAGAGGGCTGTTACAAAAGTTGAAGATGGGGACATTGAGATATCGTACAAGAAGATTGAAGGTTGTACGATATATTCTTGTATTGGTTTGCAGAGCACAGTCAACTGTTGGAAAGGAAGTGCAAACCAATAAGCATATACCCGAGATTCTACACATGGGATGGGAATAGAATCCTATATTCCTCAAAAATGAATATCAAGGGGCTCAAACGAATTCTGAATTGATATTCAAAGATTTCGTTACATTGACTGTTGAAGAAGTAGAAGACCCAGCAGAGCAGCATAGTATAGAAGGTGGAGATAATGCTGTTGATGAAGAAGAACCACAAGCTGAAGCCCAAGCACCAGCAACAAACATAGCTGAGAATGAAGATATGTTGCGTGTCTTGGAGAGAAATCTCAGCTTATCGCTGAGAATGAGCAACTCCAAGAAAGAGCCCAAAAACTAGAGGCAGATGTAGCCCAACAACGTGCTGTGGAGCTCGTTACTGATGCTTGGAGAAGGAGTTAGACTCTATAAGGAACGAGAAATCGCTCCTTATTGCTGATAATGAGAAACTCCGTAGAAGAGTTGAAGAACTGGAGGCAAAGGGGTCGGAACAGGAACTAGACTCCCTTAGAAAGCAGAAATCTGAGCTTACTGCTGATAATGAGAAGCTTCGTCAACGTGTTGAGGAGCTACTTCTAAAAGGTAAAATATTCTATTTTTTCAAAATTTTAATTTGTAATTATGTGTATCTAACACGGAGAATGTCATTCTCCGTGTCAAAGTACACAGAGAATAGACGTTTTCTGTGTGTTTTGACTTAGAAATGATCATTCTCCGTGTTTCTAACACGGATAATGTTATTCTCCGTATTAAGATACACGAAGAATGTCATTATCCGTGTTAATACACACTTAGAATGAGCATTCTCCGTGTTAAAATACACGGAGAATAACATTCTCCGTGTTAAAATACACGGAGAATGACATTCTCCGCTAGTTTTTAACACGGAGAATGACGTTCTGTATTTTGACCTAGAAATGGCCATTCTTCGTGTGTTTTTGACACGGAGAATAACATTCTCCGTGTATAAATACACGGAGAATATATTCTCCGTGTAAAAATACACGGAGAATACACGGAGAATGTCACTACTTATATTTGACCTTGAAAGACATTCTCCGTTTATTTAACACGGAGAATGACATTCTCGTGTATTTTTGACACGGAGAATGTTATTCTCCGTGTATCTTAACACGGAGAATAGTCATTCTCCGTTTATGTTATAGGAGAATGCCCATTCTCCTTGTAAGTCTAACAGAGAATGATCATTCTCCGTTTAGCTTAACACGGAGAATGACATTCTCCTTGTATTTTGACCTAGAAATGACATTCTCCGTGTATTTTTGACACGGAGAATGTTATTCTCCGTGTATCTTAACACGGAGAATGGACATTCTCCGGATTAAAGTAAACGGATAATAATATTTTTATTGTTTTTAAAAAGAAGATTATATAATATTGACATCATACCTCTTGTTGTTTGTTTTTATATCAGTGAAAGAAACAGACAATCTCAGAAAGGAGAATGAAAAGCTCATTAGTGATAACAACAAACTTCTAGAGGAAGTTGCATCATTGAATGACGAAATCAAACAGAAGAATGATACAATTGTTAACCTTGAAGCAATGGCCAAAGCATTGCAGCTTGGGGAGACTAAAGAAGTTCCTCAAAACATTACACAAGAGCAAGAGAACCAGGAGGGATTAAAAACATCAAATGCTCCAGCGGATGATGATTTTACCACACTGGAAAAGAAGAAAACAGCTGATGCTACAAGTAAGAATGTAGCTGCTGGTCGGAAAAGAAAAGCTCCTTCCAGTACCAATAAGAAAGTAACTTCTGGTGAGAAAAGAAAAGCTCCTTCCAGTCCCGAGAAGGTAGACGAAAAAAAAGATGTCAAAAATGAAGAACTTAAAGAAGATTCTCCTCAAACAGCCAAGCTAGTGAAAGAGGGAAAAATGCTGATGCAATATCAAAAACTCAGGCTTTGGAACCAAGCAGACGATCAGCTGAAGCATCTATACAGGAGCATCGTATACCCAAGAAGGATGACTCCAACGTAAGTATTCTAAACTTGAACCAAATTCTGTACAATTCACAACGGAGAATGATCATTCTCCGTGTATCTAACACGGAGAATGAATATTCTCCGTGTAATTCGGACGGAGAATTGTCATTCTGAATTCATAACGGTCATTCTCCGTCCAATTCATAACGGAGAATGTTTATTCTCCGTGTATTTTAACACGGAGAATAGTCATTCTCCGTGTATCTAACACGGAGAATGTTATTCTCCGTGTTAAAATACACGGAGAATGGCATTTTCCCTTGTATTTTGACCTAGAGATGGCTATTCTCCGTGTATCTAACACGGAGAATGACCATTCTCCGTGTTAAAATACACGGAGAATGGCATTTTCTGTGTATTTTGTCCTGAGAATGAGCATTCTCCGTGTTTCTTACACGAGAATGTTATTCTCCGTGTTAAAATACACGGAGAATGACATTCTCCTTGTATTTTGACCTAGAACTGGTCATTCTCCGTGTATTAACACGGAGAATGTCCATTCTCCGTATCAAAGTAAACGGAGAATGATCATTCTCCGTGTAAAAATACACGGAGAATGACATTTTCTGTGTATTTTGTCCTAGAAATGATCATTCTCCGTGTAAAAATACACGGAGAATGTCATTCTCCGTGTTAAAATACACGGAGAATAGTCATTCTCCGTCCAATTCATAACGGAGAATGATCATTCTCTCTGTTGGAGTTACTTTTTTTTACAATTATATCATTAGCCTATATTATTAACATAATCGAAACTAAATTTATGTGCAGTGAAAATGTATACGAATACTTTCCAACTGCTCCAGAAGATTGTAAAATAAGAAGAAGGAACAATGATGTTACCTTGATCTTTAATGCTAAAGAAGTACAAGACATATTAAATATGGAAGAAATAGAGGCCAATGTTATGAACTTCACAATAAAGATTATGAACGAAGTACAAGCCGAAACAAGACGTACCGTTCGTCAAGCTCGCAGGGTGCACAATGTAATTGGTTTGCAATCATGATGCCCATTCATTGGTAAGAATCAAAACTGAAAAATAAATATTAATGTGTACACCTACTAATATTGTTGTAAAAAACTAACTCATGATTTGTTTTTTTTTTTTTTTTTTGGAAAACAGCGTACCGTTAAGTTTGCCGATGTAGAAAACCAACATCTGGAGCATTGTACAATTTCAAAGCTGAAATAGAAGATTTTATCATGGAGTTGGAGGATGACATCGAATGGTTATTCGTGCCACTCTTCCGTGAAGAGAATAAACACTATACACTGCTGGCATTCAACTTCAGCTCCTATGTTTGGACACACTACAACTCATTGAGGAAAAACACGGGCGCTAAGGGAATCGAGGATGCAAATTACATGAAGAATAAAATCGAGCCAATTGTAATGAAGAAGATTGCATTGATGAGGGAGAAAAGCCCAGCAATTCAGGAATATGAAACAACAGAGCTCAAGGTTTTAAAGATTGCCCACAGCAACTATCACCCAGCTGCCTGCTGTATGTTGCGTATTATATTGAAAACTTGTCGAAAGCTACATTTGATTTACAAAAGAAAACAAACAAAGCAGTTCACGATATTATTGTAAAGAGCAGGCTAACTTTGGCTAAGCTTTTGCTTATGGGTGACTGTGCAATTCCTTTTGTATCATAAAATAAAATGACAATGTAAATTGGCTAAGAAATTCCTTATATATATTCTGTCTGTCAGGTTCTTTTGTAATGTATTTGTTGTCCTTTGTAATGAAACTCAGTTTTTGACTAATTTACTTTGTTCTATATATGTAAATCTGTTTTGTTAAAGTTCTGTTGATTGATTCTGTGTTAAAATACACGGAGAATGACATTTTCTTTGTATTTTGACCTAGAAATGACATTCTCCGTGTGTTTTAGACAGGAGAATGTCATTCTCCGTGTATTTTGACACGGAGAATGATCATTCTCCGTATTAATACACACGGATAATGTCATTCTCCGTGTTAAAATATACGGAGAATGACATTTTCTGTTTATTTTGACCTAGAAATATCATTCTCCGTGTATCTAACACGGACAATGATATTCTCCGTGTATCTAACACGGAGAATGACCATTCTCCGTGTTAAAATACACGGAGAATGACATTATCTTTGTATTTTGACCTAGAAATGAGCATTCTCCGTGTTTCTAACACGGAGAATGTCATTCTCCGTGTTAAATTACACGGAGAATATCATTCTCTCCGTGTTAAAATACACGGAGAATGACATTCTCCTTGTATTTTGACCTATAAATGACCATTCCCGTGTATCTAACACGGAGAATGTAATTCTCCGTGTCAAATTAAACGGAGAATATCATTCTCCGTGCTTCTAAAACGGAGAATATCATTCTCCGTTTTAAAATACACGGAGAATGGTCATTCTCCGTGTTAATACACACGGAGAATGACTTTCTCCTTGTATTTTGATCTATAAATGACCATTCTCCGTGTATCTCATACGGAGAATGATCATTCTCCGTGTTAGATACACGAGAATGGTCATTCAATGCATTATAAAATCAGAGTATAACGGATAATAAGTTCTTATGCTGTTAGTATATTGTGAAACATCAGATATGCAGAGTTCAAACTATTACCATTGATATCAAAAAATAACATATGTATTCAAAAAACAATTATATAAAAGAAGGAATATATGTTATGTATTAACGAGGGGGCGCTGCCCCATCGAACACCGTAGCAGCACGTGGAGGCAGAGGACAAGTGGTGCGATTGTGATTGCATAATTCAAAACAATTCTGGCACCTTATCTTTCTCTTCTCTTTTCCCTTGTTCTCATATTTGCTCTTATAACGGTCCGCCTTTGGACGTCCAGGACCACGTTTCGGAACAGGGGTAGAACAACATCAGTGGGATTATTTTCAAACTGTTTTTCACAATCTGGAACTGGACGAATAGCACATGAATATAACTTCTGGTAATAATCTGATGTCCAATACTGCTCCACAAAGTCGTAAACAGATTTATCTGAACCAACTCTGATGCACTGTATTGCATGGCTGCATGGGAATCCATATACCTTCCATCTACGACAACTACAATGACAATCAAGAAGATTCACCATATGGGGGAAGTATCTGCGATCACCTCAAATTCGAAATCACCAGACCGATATACCCTATAACACATGCCATCATCTGTAAGCTGCTTCAGCATATCCTCAGCGTATGGAGTCAATTTGCTATTCAAACCAATTGCATCCTTGTGGCGATCCGAAATCATCTTCATCATCTTCACACGGATGACATTTACAATTGCTGATATAGGCAATTTCTTCTCAGCCTTTATCCATGCATTGAATGACTCTGCACAAGAAGCAACCTCACCGTATCTACATCCCGGGAAGAATGCGTTTGACCAGTGTTCAGGTTTTTGTTTATTCATCCAATTCACAACATGACCACAATTCAGATCATAAATCTTCTTGATTGCTTGTCTATACCCACCTTTATAGAGAAAAAAAATAATTAATAAAGAATTAGGTCAATTCACAAAATTATAAAAATAAGTGCATTCTGTTTTAAAATAAGGATAATAGTCATTCTCCGTTCAAAAGCTAACGGAGAATGACATTCTCCGTTCTATGCAGGACGGAGAATGGTCATTCTCCGTGTGACGTAAACGGGAAATGAACATTATCGTACTATGCAAGACGGATAATACCATTCTCCGTTCAAAAGCTAACGGAGAATGATATTCTCCGTTCTATGCAAGACGGGTAATGGTCATTCTCCGTGTGACGGAAACGGAGAAAACATTATCCGTACTATGCAAGACGGATAATACCATTCTCCGTTCAAAAGCTAACGAGAATGATATTCTCCGTTCTATGCAGGACGGAGAATGGTCATTATCCGTGTAATACGTAGGAGAATGAATTCTCCGTCTTACTGACGCGGAGAATGGTCATTCTCCGTGTTAAATTAATGGTAAATGCATAGAAAATGTGCATATATCTGTCTCATTAACACACCTGGAGTTAGAGCATATACTGCTTGCCTCCAAGCTTCAAGTACATGCGGATACACTCTTTCATTTCCTTTCTCTTTAGCGGTATGTTATTCTTCATGTGATAATAGCAATAGCTATGGTAATCATTAGGAAACACTTTAGGGACTTCAGAAACTAGACCGGTGCCTTGATCCGAAAGAAAAACAATACGCCTACTACATCCAACAACATTCTTTAGATTTCTAAGGAACCATTCCCAATTGTCACCATCTTCGCCTGAGACTATACCGTATGCAAGAGGGTAGAACTGTTGGTTACCATTCTTCGCTGTAGCAGACATCAAACATCCTCTAAACCTCCCTGTAAGGAAAGTAGCATCCAAATATAGCATTGGGCGACAATATTGAAAGCCTTCTACGCAAGCCCCATATGAAAGAAAAAGCCGCTCAAACCTCATTGATGAATCATCTTTCTGGAAGTCGATAACGGAACCATTATTGGTTTCCTTTACCTTGTTGACATACCAACACAAGTCACTGTAAGATCTAACATCATCTCCGTACATTTCCTGGTACCAGCCTAATTCCGTGGTATGCTGTCCATATGTAACAGATAAACCGTAGTCGACCTTGAAATCATCGACAACAGATTTTGCGGACTTTTTAGGATGCATCCGAACAATGTCACTAACCAAACTTTTCACAAACTTTGCTGGAACAACCAGATTACCTTTATCCATATAGCCAGCTCCACAATTATGTTCTCCCACATACCTCTTCACCTCAAAAATTTGATTATCTTTCGAAATAGATATAGCATGGAAGCTCCACAAACAAGCATGTGTCTTGTAATTCTTGCAGCAAACAGTATACCTCCCCGGCTCAGATTTCAAAATGTGGAATGGATGACGAGATTCAAAACATACCTTTCTAACAGCATTCCTAACTTCTTCAACACCATTTAGAAAAATCTGACCAACACCAGTAATTGATCCAGGCCACATATCCGATTTCCTCTTCTTCACTGTCTCAGTTGAGCCCTCATAAAATTGTACTACTCGTTTGTCCTTTACAGTAGGAGAACATCTACTCAAAGAACTAGAGGAGGAAGACGAAGGTCCCATGTGAAAGCTTTGACAAGGAAAAGATGTTGATGAAGAACATGGAGAGTATATTTGCTCCACAAATAGATCAAAACTCACATCATGAGTACCGTTAAAACCACCAACCAATGAGCGAAGCCAAAAATCACTTTCAACATACAGTTCAGTCCCATCAGAGTGCAAAAACCTGAAACGGAAGGAAAGTGGATCCAAAGAAGTCCATCGATCGCACACTTTATTCTTTAAAAAATCCACGGTACTTTCATGTGTGACACGGCAGGAAACTATTTCCCTTGAAACAAATGTTAACTAAACAACTTGATTCCATACCTTCCCCCCTGATAACATAAAAACATAAGAGGTCACAAATAGAACAATAAAATTGTCGTCTAATAATGATTATTCTCCGTCTAAAAATACGGAGAATAAAATTCTCCGTTGGAACTAACTTATAATGATCATTCTCCGTTTAAAGTAAAACGGAGAATGATATTCTCCGTCTAAAACACACGGAGAATAACATTCTCCGTCTAAATATAACGGAGAATAATTATTATCTGTCTGTAACTTATGGATAATGCTCATTATCCGTATAATGATCATTCTCCGTCTAAATATAACGGAGAATAAATATTCTCCGTTCGGAACTAACTTAGAATGATCATTCTCCGTTTAAAGTAAAACGGAGAATGATATTCTCCGTCAAAAACACACGGAGAATAGACATTCTCCGTCTAAATATAACGGAGAATAATTATTATCTGTCTGTAACTTATGGATAATGATTATCCGTATAAAACATACGGATAATGATCTTTCTCATAAGTAATTGTCATTCTCCGTTAAAATATAACGGAGAATGTTATTCGCACAAAATAACAAGATTAAATATCTCTCTAACATTTTCTAAGTTAATAATCTGCATAACAAATTCAAATTCAGCATAAATTTCGAGATATACGAAGCTGATGGATGAATTTCTACAGATCTGAACTCTCACCTTGTTTTAAGATCTATAAAAAGAAAAGAAGAAGTCTCCACAATTGACCTAATCGCCGGAAACCACGAAGATGATGATGATGATAATGATGATGATCGATGATGATGAAGGATGATCGACGTTCAACTGACGAAAACCACAATGAACTACGAACGATTTTGCGATCTCTGATAAAGATGATATCAATGGATTTCAAATTTCTCGTGAAGAAGAAGAATACGAATTTCCCAATCCAAATCTGAGTTTGTGAATTCAAAATTATATATAGATGTCCAAATTTGCGCGAAGGATATTTTTGGAACTATGATAATGGCAAATTTTGTAAATACAAAGCATCTATAGAAAATCTTGAAATATTTAACGTGAAAATACTTAATTCTGGGTATTTCATAAAAATAATCCAGCGTGGGCATTACATAAAAGTCCACCCGAAATTGGGTTTCTCAGCAATTTCCAGTACACCCTTAACATAGATATTTTCAAGATTTTTTTTATTTTCTTTATAATAATCTTTTAAAAAAAAAACCTTGAAACGCATACTATGAATGTTTTAGATAGAATAATTTTTTTTTTTGTTTTTCTTACATTCTTCATTCTTCCAGAATTAAAAAAAATAAAATCAAACTTCTTTTTTATTCTTCTGTAACTTACTTAAATTTGATGCTCTATACAAAGATTTCTGTAAGGAAATCCAATTTCAAAACTCCACGTGCACTTCATAACAATAATTTTGTACGTTCCAACTAGCAAACCAACATTTATTTGGGCTTTGGCATTAAATCCAAACTTCCCTACCAATAAAGCCACCATGATGATGAAAACAAAACCCAGCCTGCAGATAAAAGATCACTAATTCATACGACTTAAGATACACTCAAATGTGACCACTCAATTAAAGAAGCCAAAACTGAAGACGGACGACACTTACATAGTACCACGCAAAAATCAACCTTTGGTTTACAAAAAATCTTGCGTATAAAGCACTCACAAACCAATTCTGGAGGAGATGGATCCATACTTAAAACTGGTATTTATATATCAGAGGCAGCATTAAACCTTTACATTTTTTCTGTACAATACCCCTATATATCCACTGCCACTTTGAGACGCCGTAGAATATTGCCAGATGCCCCTCGTATTTCCACGTAATGTTGCAAAATATTTTTATTTTTTTTGCTGCCTCTGGTAGAGCTCCCATGTTTTGACGAAAGCCTTCGTATTCATGAAGTCCTGAAATACCTTGGTTTCTCCCAACATTTATCGCATGTGTAATACTGGTATGAGTAATCCTTTCCTCAGCTCAGGCTGTACAGGATGGTAGCAATCTCCCCTTCGAAAATCACCAAGGCCGCCGTACCAATGTTTCCAATCAGTTTGAGCTGTAATGTTACGAAGAGAAGCTGGCCAGTAAAAGCTGTCGTCTTCTGCACAACAGTGTAGACAACACAAACTGGCACAACCATTTTGCTGGATGCTAAGAATATACCCACCCATCACAATCACAATATCCCTGTGCTGCCTAGCCAGTGTAGTGAAGATTCTGCTTCGGTGAGCTCTGACTCTGCTGCTGCTGTGGTGGCTGCATATTTATAGGTTGGGAATTGTACTGAGTGAACGGTTGCGAGTAGAGAGGGTTTATCGGGCCCTGTACAACTACAAAAGGTTAGGGCTCTTCTTTTATAGGCAAAACAACCAAGAAGCGCAAAAAGTAACCTGTGACTGAAGATGGCCAGGTCCAGACAGACCAAAATGACCATTGAATCCTGCTTGTGTAAAAAGACCTTGTGATCCATGAGGCATGTAGTCCTAAGTAAAATGGTTGAGAATCGTAGACTGATGTCAATTAAAAAGATGAGCCATACAAAATTTACGAAAGTATCAGCTGCAATATTATGGGCACTTAAAAAACAGAAGCCTACCTGAGATATAAAATCATTTCCAGTGCCCAAATGGGAGTATCCAGGCTGAGAGTTCTGGTTCAGGTAATTTCCTGGAAATCCAGCTTGAGGAGGTCCATGAGGGTTATAATCAACACCATATCCACCTTGAGAAGCCTGCAGTGACCATTAACAAAGTAATTTTAGTCGGTCCACATTGGTGGTAAACATAGTTACTGTAATATGGAGTTACGAGAAATCAAAGAAAAGGAC